>BGPR01012962.1:0-13525 GCA_013235015.1 Araneus ventricosus | reverse complement strand
CCCCCCCGGGTTTTTTTTTTCCCCCGCAAAAAATTTACTTTTTCTTCCGAAAATTCCTCTTTTACACAAGGAAAATAAACCTTTCTATCCTCCGTTTTTGAAAAAAATTCTGGGAAAATATGCTCGACCATGAGGCTTGACTCCACCGGCTAGGAAACTAGCTGATTCATCTTCTATTAACGAATCAACATTATATCATCAAGCTCTACAAGGATGAACATTCCATCATATTCTGTGCCATTCAAAGTATTAAGTACCACCTTTTTGCAGAAGACAAAACCTCTGTGGCATATTTTGCAAAAAAAAAAACATTTGCATGAACATATTGAAAAAAATTTGTTGTAAACTTAAGGCCATCTTGTAGGGCATACCAAGATGAAGAAATAATAAAAAATAAAAAAATGGAACAAAAACAAATAAATAAACTACATAAAAAAAGAGAAACTCCTGTCAAAAGAGGTATTCCGTCTTGTGCCCAATAAACTGTAAAATAGCTGTCATGACTTCAAGGCACCGGGACTTAAGGCGGTGTTCTGTCAAAAGAGGTAGCTAAAAAGCTGTGTGCAAATGCAGCAAAAAAGCACAGAATAAGACATAAAAAAAAATCTTCTCAAAATAAAACCGATTATTTACCTAGGCATTCTAGAGATAAGGTAGTCCCGACAACTATACCAGTAATTAAACAAAGAGATACTAATGAAGGCTGTGCAAAAACTTTAGCCTCTACTGAAAATAAACTTGCAGAGGGTATAAACACATCCTTTATTGAAGAAAAATCTGTTAAAGATAGGAGCCCTCTAAAACAAGGGGTGAAGCGTGTTAATGGAGATCTGTTACCAACAGAAGCCACACAAATAAAAAACGAAAGAAAACCATTTCTTTAACAATTAAGGAAATGTTTCAAATAATAATGCTAAATGGATCTGTCATTGTAACTGTACAATTTCTCGACCCCTCTCTGTTTATAAGGTGCAAAATCATTGTGCTGTTACTTTTGAAAAAAAGTATAAAAATAAAAGAAATAAAACAGAATTCAGTATATGATACATTATTATAATTTATAAAGAGCTTACTTGACACAAAAGCACTAAGTGTGTAAAGAGCACTTTGCACAATTGCATGAAGCAAAAAGAAATTATTTGTTCTTATTTTTATTTTTTAGCCAACTTTTATCAAAAGGCTATTAAATATAATTCTTCTTAGACTTCTGTTGGGTGAATGTTGTATCTCAATGATGTACAGGTGGTAAATATGTTTTAATGTCCAATTTTGTATTTTTTGATGCCCCTGATGATGTGTTAAACTTGTTTGTTAACTTTTAATGCGAATGATTTAATAATAATTTAATATTCTTTTTCTTATTTATACATACTGAATTATACAGGGTGCGTAGCGTCATGAAAAGTGCTTAAATTTGAAAATCATTTTTAAGCACCTTAAAAGTGCTTAATTTTGAAAAAGCGGTCCTTAAAAAGTGCTTAATTTTCTCGAGAAGTGCAAAGAGAACATTCTTTTTTTTTTTGTTTCCCCAGACGTTGAATACAATATCAAAAGCATAGTCATAAAGCTTTGTTTACTGGATGTATCTAGAAAAAAACCAACGAAAGGGAAGAATTCGGGGAAGGAATCCTGGGTGAGATAGATCTAGGGGTGTCAACACATGCTAAGATAATGCTTATAGTTCAGACAACAGAGGCCCAAAATGGGGATGAAAAAACATGAAATCATATAATTTTGAAAATTGGTACACATTTTCGTGAGCGACTTCTAATGAACATACTAAAAGTCCCCAGTCCTGGGGGGGGGGGGGAGCTCGCGTCGCCGTATTGTATTTTGACCCCCTTTTTCAGTTTTTCTTGAATATCTTGGTAACTCTTCAGTTCTCAAACTATGTACAATTGATTTAACAAATTAAAGGGCTTGAAATTCCTTATGAATACATGCTTTTATTTTTCTTCTAGCTTTTATAGTTTCTGAGATAATGGGTCATAAAGTTTGCCGCCATCTTGGATTTCATCCCCTTTTTTTAATTTTTCTTGAATATCTCGAAAACTATTCAATTTTCAAATCATATTTGCTTTAAAAATTAAAGGGCGTACAGTTCTCTACATATGCATACTTTTATTTTTCTTCTAGCTTTAATAGTTTTTGAGATAACTTGTCTCGAAGTGGATGGATTTGTAACAAAATCTTAGTTGATAGTCCAGTCAATGAAGGGTTTGAAAAAAATATTAAATCGTATAGTTTTGAAAATTTGTACACATGTTCGCGAGAGGCTGCTGTTGAACATACTAAAAGTCCCCGGTCACTGGGGGCCCCCATCTTGGATTTCACCCCCTTTTTAAAGTTTTTCTTTAATACCTCAAACTATTCAGTTTTCAAATTACAATTGATTTAACAAATTAAAGAATGTAAAATTCCCTACGAATACATGCATTTATTATCCTTCTACCTACAATAGTTTCTGAGATAATGGATCTCAAATTTTGCCGCCATCTTTAATTTCATCCCTTTTTTCGTCTTTTTTTGAATTTCTCAAAAACTTTTCAATTTTCAATTACATGTAATACAACAAATTAATGATAGTAAAATTCCCTACAAATACATGCTTTTAATTCTCTTTTAGTTTTAATGGTTTCTGAGATATTTAAGAAAAACTTTAAAGGGGGGATGAAATCCAAAGATGGTAGCAAACTTTGAAGCCCATTATCTCGGCAACTATTAAAACTAGAACAAAAATAAAAGCACTCCTTTGTAGGGAATTTTACGTTCTTTAATTTGTTGTATCACTTGTGATTTGAAAATTAAATAATTTTCCAGATATTCAAGAAAAACTGAGAAAAAGGGGATAAAATCCAAGAGGGCGCAAATTTTTAGACCCATCATCTCGGAAACCATTAAAGCTAGAAGAAAAATAAAAGCATATTTTTGTAGAGAATTTCTCTCTTTTGTACGTTCATCAGGAGACCATCACGAACTTGTGTACCAATTTTCAAAACTATATGATTTAATGTTTATTTTTCAAACCCTTCATTGACTGGACTATTAATGACCTTTTTCATGCTCCCTCTTACTTCAACAATGGGTAGCACCATATATTGAAATACTGGAATGATTATCCTGAAGGGGTAAATTAACTGGTAATTTGTTAATTTTAAGAAATGTTGAAAACGGTAACAGATTTTTATTGTTAATCTTATAAAAGTTGATTTAATTTTTGATAATGGCAATTTGCATTATCATTTTTAATTTTTTGTAAAATCAAAAATACATCCTTTATTTTACAATAGAAGCCGTTGTGCAAATACAGAAATAAATATTAAAATTTTTAAAAAATACATATTTAAAATTTAAAAAATATATTTTAAAATTTTCAATAAAAACTATGCATTATTATTATAAAACAGAAATCATCATATGCTTAGAAAATACGTGGGTCAACGTATGCATGCATCTTCAAAGGTGCTTGATTTTTTTGGCTAAGGTGCTTAAAAAGGGCTTAATTTTTGCAGCAATTTATCACTACGCACCCTGTTATAAATAATTAAGTTATTAATTATTATAGTGTAATATTTTCATCATGTTGCGTGTTCTGATGTTTTACTTCTTAAAAACGTCTTTCGCGTATAAATTATGGTTACAAATTTTTTGCTCGCGTATGATTTCTTTCTTTTTGCCAATCTCATCCCTGTTATGTAGATGTTAGGAAACGGAAGCGTGACGTTTGTAGGCTAAGTTAGGAATTGGAGTATTAACTAAAGATTAAAAATGAAACAGTTTTTGCTGATTAACTGAATATCTAAATTTGGTGAATTATAAATCTATATTTTCATTGTTATAATCTCATAGAAACCAACAAAATTTAGTTTAATTTCTAAAAATTTCAACATACAATAGAATCTTGGGAATCCGAAATTTTGGATAAATCTGAATATCTTTTTTTAATTTTCTGAAAAGGTTTTACTAAAAAATGAAAGAAAAATAACAATTATGAATCGGAAATAAAGCAGTCTAATGTGTATTCCTAATTTAAAAGGAACATTCGATTGGTCTTTAAGAAAGAATACAGCACCTTAATTAGTAACCCTCAACTTGTTTGCCACTGCACCGTGCAAATTGCCACATCGTCTTTCTGAATGCCTTCTCGCCTCACCCAGAGTCAATACTCTACTGCAACGGTTCCCAACCTGTTTGGTTTTGCAGACCACCTGTTGTGTAAAAAGTATTTTGAGGACCACTAACTAAATATACAAGAAAAAAATATAAACACATACAATACATAAACACATATAATATATACAGGCGAACCGTGATATAGCGAACCCGGGATATAACGAACCCTCGGTTACAGCGAACCTTTTACATGGTCCCAACTGAAGCCCTATGTTAATAATGTATTTTCATACGTTTACAACGAACAGGAAACGCTAGAAAACCGGTTACAGCGAACTGAAAATTTCTAAAACTTCAAACTTTTACTTGCCCAAAGGGACATTCTTTACTAATTGTGCTCAAGTCAACCCAACTTCTACAAGAGTTACCCCTTTTGCATGAAATACCCTGGTCCAGCGACCACATTGCCAGTCTATTGTACGTTTGTTAGAGTCGCTGCTAACCCCATAAGTGGGACAATAGGCAAGGCTCTTTACAGTTTCCATCTCCCCTCCTCCCCCGGTGGACACTTGGCCTGGCGTCAACCAGGGAAGTGGGGGAGACTTTCTGGTCAGCTGGGGAAGTGAGTGAGGAAGATATTGTGGCATTAGTAAATGAAAAAACAACTCTATTGTAGATTCGTCTTCAGATATGGAGGAAAAACAAGACGAACAAGGGCCTTCAATTGCAGTTGCAAAAGCAGCTACAAACGTCTTGAACAAATTTTTGCCACTGAAAACATCTACGAGCATGTTGTGGACCTGTTTAAAATAGTGGATAAACAAACTGACGAGTTATATATAAAATCGAAAACTTTTCAACCAAAAATAACATCTTTTTTCAATGTAGTGGATTAGCAAATAAGTAAAAAAAGATAAATGTTTAGTTTGTTTATTATTGAGTATATTATTTAATACTTTATTTGCCCTAATTACTAATGAAAATATTATGTTATTAAAAAGTTTATTATAGAAGTAGTATCTTAGATTGTTGGGACATTTTTTTTGCAAATACGGATACAGTGAACCTCGGTTAAAACGAACTTCTGAGTCGGTCCGTTGAGGGTTCGTTATAACGGGGTTTGACTGTATTACAAAAATATATTGTTTATAAAGCAAAAAAAAAATATTGTTACTACTTAGCTATCACAAGAAAACTCAAGGAAAACGCAAACTCAAAAACATGCGGTCAAGATTCAAGAAAAAAAAGAAGAAACACAGTGGGATTTTTGACATTGTTTGTTCCCCATGAGAGAGCCAGCATCTAAATTAAAACTTGAAAATTTCAGCCTCGAGTCACTTTTTATCTTCAGTGACGACACTTGAAGATCCCCCGATTTCAACTCTTGGCCAACTTTCCGAGGCCTACAGGTTGGGAACCATTGCTCTACTGCATTTGATATATCAAGAGTATTTTACTGAATTTCCCGGAATCCGAACAAAGGCCATCCTCAATTAGTTCAGATTCCTGGGGTTCTACTGCATTCAGGGATGAGATTCTTCCACTTTTTGGCGGATTTCCGCTTTTTTGTTATTTTGGAAAAATTCTGCATTTTTGTCTCTTTTTCTCTCAAAATTCCGTTTTACCCCCTGATTTTCGTTCCAACCCCTCCCCAAAAAAAATTGCTTTTTCTTCCGAAAATTCCGCTTTGACACAAAGAAAAGAAACCTTCCTATCTTCCATTTTCGAAAGAAAATTCTGGGAAAAAATGCTCAACCGTGCGGCTTAACTCCACCGGCTAGGAAACTAGCTGATTCATCTTCTACTGATGAATCAACATTATATCAGCAAGCTCTACAAGGATGAACATTCAGTGCCATTCAAAGTATTAAGTACCACCTTTGTGCAGAAAACAAAACCTCTGTGGCATATTTTGCAAAAAAAAAAAAAAAATGCATAAATATGTTGAAATAAAATTAGTTAAACTCAAGATCATCTTGTAGGGCATACCAAGATGAAGAAATAAAAAAATAGAACAAAAACAAATAAATAAACTACATAAAAAAAAGAAACTCCTGTCAAAAGAGGCAGCTAAAAAGCTGTGTGCAAATGCAGCAAGAAAGCAGAGAATGAGACAAAAAAAATCTTCTCAAATAAAAAACAACAGATAATTTAACTAGGCATTCTACAGATAACGTAGTCCCGACAACTATGCCAGTAATTAAACAGATAGATACTAATGAAGACTGTGCAAAAACTTTAGCCTTTACTGAAAATAAACTTGCAGAGGATGTAAACACATCCTTTATTCAAGAAAAATCTGTCAAAGATAGGAGGCCTCCAAAACAAGGGGTGAAGCGTGTTAATGGAGATCCATTAGCAACAATAGCCACACAAATAAAAAAACGAAAGAAAACCACTTCTTTAACAATTAAAGAAATGTTTCAAAGGGTTTCAAATAACAATAGTGCTAAATGAATCTGTCATTGTAACTGAACAATTGCTCGACCCCTCTCGCTTTATAAGGTGCAAAATCATTGTGCTGTTACTTTTGCAAAAATGTATAAAAATAAAAGAAATAAAACAGAATTCAGTATATGACACATTATTATAATTTATAGAGAGCTAATACACTTCACACAATTGCATGAAGCAAAAGAAATTATTTGTCCTTATTTTTATTTATTTATTAAGCTAACTTTTATCAAAAGGTTATTAAATATAATTCTTCTCAAACTTCTGTTGGGTGAATGTTGCATCTCAGTGATGCACAGGTGGTAAATATGTTTTAATGTCTAATTTTGTATTTTCTGATGCCCCTGATGATGTGTTAAACTTGTTTCTTAACTTTTAATGCGAATGATTTAATAATAATTTAATATTTTTCTTATTTATTCATACTGAATTATAAATAAAAGTTATTAATTATTATAGTGTAATATTTTCATGTTGCATGTTTTACTTCTTAAAACTTATTTCACGTAAAAATTATGGTGCAAATTTTTTGCTCGCATATGATTTCAGTCTTTTTGCCAATCTCATCCCTGTGTATTGTGATTGCAATTACAGGGTTCGTACGCTCCTTGAAAAAGATTTTCAGTTTCAAGCACTATGGAAACTCCTTGAATTTGGGTTTTCCTTCTTATAAACTCCTTGATGTTCAATTTTTAACATTTCTTTTATTAAATGTGTACTACGTTTCACCGATAAAAAGGATTTTAAATCGCCGCTGCAATTACCCAGTATTTTGCGTTGCTCTTTCTACGATTTGATGTTCATCTCATATCCAAAACTCAATAATTGGTTTTAAGTGCCAATCAGTAATGACCAAAACAATAGAATGGTGCAAATGGAGAATGTTATTTCTCTTGGATTATTTCGAAAAATTAACTGTATTTCTTTAAATTGCAATGCACAGTTTGTTGTAAAAGACATATTGTAATGGTGGAGTTGAAGCAAAATAGATACTATTAATCAATTTTTAGCTAAATTAGTTTTAATAATCAAGAAGTTTTGTTAATTTTATTTTCTTCATATACTATTTTATAAGCAATGAAAATGTCAAAAAACAATTTTTAATATCTAAATGCATGTCTCTCTTTGCACCTCTATATTTTAAATACTGGATCACTGAGCACTACATAAGGTGCACAGTGAGGCATGGAAATTATTTAAGAATTTAAATTCTAAAAAAATTTAATGGAAATAGTTTTTTATTTGAAACATGGTAAATCATGGTATGTAGTGAACTATTTGAACTTTTGGAGTAGTTGTAGCGAGCGATGTTAAATCTAACATGGCATTCTTGGATAAATCAGCATAGTAAAAACTTATAAAAGAAATAAATTTAATCATATTTATTTGAGTTACTAGCAATATTTTAAATACTCTAATATAATTTTTGTGTGCTTTAAAAAAGGAACCCTTTTTCATGCGTAAATATTGTCTCCTTGAAAATTTTGAAAATACTCCTTGAAAACTCCTTAAATACTCCTTGATTTTTAATTTAAAAAATCAGTAAGAACCCTGAATTAGCAGGAAGTTCATTTTTACATATCTCTGTAGGTAACAGCGAGAGGTGGTCGGCCCATCATTGTGTGCGAGAAAGGAGATGTCGAAACACAGAAACACGCCTTTAAGTTCCTAGAAGTCCCTCACACTGTCGACTGTCTGCAAGGCATTCTCACGGTCATCCCACTGCAGTTACTCTCTTATCACATAGCGGTTCTCAGAGGGTGTAATGTGAGTATTGTCAGGGCTGGATGAAGTCCTCAAGGGGCCCTTAGGCAATGCAAGTCTCAGGGGCCCCCTTTTTTGCTTCCCAACTTCCATAACAGATATTGTTGTATTGATTAATTTAATCTCTATATAAGCAGTTTTAAATGGCAAATGCAAAATTTTAATAAAATTAATTGCTGGACTATTAATTATTAGACTATTAAAATAGTTAAATGAATTACTAGACTACAGTAAATTCTCTATTATCCAGCATTCAAGTATCCAGAAAGCTCAACTAACCAGAAAAATTAGAAAATGAGTTTTTCTAAAAATGTTACATTCACTCGCCAAAATTTAGCACACGCGTGCCCTCGCCGTTCTGCTGACAATTTATTTCTGGAATTCAACGGCCGCTGTGCACGGAGGGGAGTAGAAGGGGGGAAAAAAGCAATATACAGTACTGTGATGTACATAGATTTGTTTTATGGGGGTTCAAAAGTGAGAACCAAAAAAAAAGTTCCTCACCTTTCGCTGAAAAACAAGACCTAAAAACGAAATTGACAACCAAAAAAAAGGTAAAGGGACAGAATCGGTAAAAAAAAAAAGTTCATGTGGGTTTACTCCAGATTAGTAAGTCTCTTTCTTTTCCTTTAATTTTTTACTGTCCGAGTACCGGCAGATGTTGATTCCAATTACGTAATATCACGTGCGGGAGAATTGGAGGTACGTGTATTACGCAATAACCCTTGCAATTTTTTAAAAGATAATTAGTTTTGATATGCAATCTGGGATTTGTTTATGATCACTTAAAAAAGTTTTATTATGCTTTGCTGAGTAGAATATTTTTCAGTTTCGTCGGCTATTTTTATATTTTTACAATCTATATATTTACGGTAAAAATTTGGCTACAGATCGTACTTTTTTTCTTTTTATCATCGATGTTAAATTAAAATCTTCATAATATATTCTGTAAATACAATGTTATGGAAGATACAGACGTATTCTTAAAAATTATATTTAATGCACATTTTAAGATGACAAAAACAAATTATTTGGCCGAAAAAATCTATAAAGAAAAAAAGCTACTCGGGCCCCCCCCCCATTTTTTCCGTCACATTCAACTATCCGGAAATCGGCGTTTCCCGAGCATGCTGGTTAGTTAAACTTTTACTGTATTAATATACTTAAAGATTGTTGATTAACTAAATATATAATTTATAGAGAATATATTTTTTTAGTTAAATAGAATTTTGTATTTAGTAAATTAGATTTTTGTGTTGCTTTTTAATTAATTGGTTTTTTAATGAGTTCGACAATTAAAGGTAGAAAACTGAAAAAAAAAAAATCCTTTTTCGCTGAATATTAGCACATGTTTTTAAGTCCCTCTATCCTCGTTAAGAGTGGGAGCTCAAGTCCCTCTATCCTTGTTAAGAGTGGGAGCTCTTTCAATAATGCTTTGATTTAAATCTGAATACTCATGAGCTTTTCAACAAAATTCTCATATATAATTTATATGTTCATATTTTCTGTTTTGTGAATCAAAATGCATTTCTTTCCTCTTTTTTTTTCAGGTGGATTGCCCCCGAAATTTAGCGAAGTCTGTCACTGTTGAATAAAAAAAATCATTCCATTGTACATATTTTTCAATTTTTGTAAATGCTTTAAAATTCCTGAAATACTCTTTTAGACTGTAGTCATAAAAAAATATATTGATGTATTATAACTTATTTTGGCTACTTAAATAACGTTTTCCCAAATGTTCTATTTTTTTCTCCTCATTGGAAAAAATGTGCATTTACAAATAATCATCTCTTCTTACTCACATGTGGATGTATAGATGTGAAAAAAAAAAACTTGTTCTGAAATAAAGTCTAGTTCATGTAAATTTTTGTTTTTATTGCATCTTCTAGTAACCATTCTATTCCTTTGTTTCTATAGAAGTGTTTATTTTTGCTTTTAGAATAGTTTTTGTTGGCATTAATTCCAAAGGATTCATTTTCAACTTCTATTAATATAATTCTATTCTATTAATGGTCCTAGAAGTTCTAAATTCTATTTTCTACTAAAGATTCAATTTCTATTAAAGGTTAAAAAAAATATTTTTTTAATGAAAATTGACATAATTATGTGAAATTCTTATGCAAAGAAACAATGATGTATGCATGTAAATGATGAATCTTTAACCTACAAATGTGAATTTAGTATTCATCCCTTAATTTAAAAAATAAGCTTTGTATATTACATTCAACTTTTAACATAAATCATTAATGATAAAAAAAAAAATCACTTATCGAAAAATATATACAGGGCAGATTAAGCTTTTTGGGAGCCCCTTGCGCAAAAATTCTTGGGGACCCTCTGTAAATATCATACATGTATGTTTATACATTTTGACTAGTCGGTCATTTCGTTCTTAGGGGCATGAATTCACTTACCAATGAAAAGAGTCCTGAATAGTTGTTCTACAGAGAACTTTTAAACAAAAGATTGATACCAAATTCGGATCAATCTGAAACTTTTTCAAATTATTTCACAATACAAGAAAGATGTTGGCCTGATTATTTTTAACTATCATTTAAGTTAAGTTTAAAATACTATTTCATATACTTGAAATTGTCATACTTTAAGCAATCTTAGAGATCAATTAGAATAGAACAACAATTTTATTTTAAGAAAAACGTGAGAACTCCTAACACAAAAATTCAAAATGTTTGACAATAGCAACAAACATACAACTCTAATGAAATAAAAAAAATTAAGATGGTGTAATAATTTTGAACAGTAAGCAATTATACTCATTAACAGTTTTTTAGACACTCATGTAGGATTTGTATTTTCCCAGTCTAGCTTAAAAGCGCAAGTTTAATTCCTTCCTAACAATATTCTTTCACTTTCCGTACAAGCGCATTTGAATATTGTGGTGTCAGCAGAAAGTTATTGGACGATAAGGATCATGCGCTTTCTCACGGTAATGACATGATGCGTAGGTGTAAGCTCTCCGTTAAAACCCAGTGTAATGTTTAAATCTGCATGAGATGATTTTTTGAAATCGAACGGACCAGTCATGCGGTAAGTGAGCAATAGGCAACGAGCTACGGGGTTTTCGTCCCTGTCAGCACGGCAGTGATGGGCGATGGCTGTGTTGTAAGCTGTAACTAAGCTATATAACTAACTAAACCTTCTACCGAATTATGTAAGATGATAACTTAAGTGAGTAACAACCCTAAATCTTTCCTACCGAACTGTAAATAATTACCTGTGTAAATACCTTGCTCATTTCATATTATGTTGTTTTAATTAATAAATAATTTAGTTTTAACTCCTGTCTCTCATCCTTTGTCTTTGGTGCATCACCCCTAGGGTGCCCATAAGATAATGCTTCTTCTACAAACTCCCGTCTATCATCTATTATCCTTGGTGCTCTCACCTGATGATGACAATAATTCCGTTTCCTATAAAATTGGCGGCTCAGGCCAGAATTGAGATTATTCCTATACTCATGTAAGTTCAATGTGGTGTGAAACAATAATATCCCATGCACAGTGCCTCAAAATAACAAACCAGTTTGTAAACTACTTATACTGTAGAACTTCACTAAGCATCCACCCCTGCATAGCAGCCATCCTTCTCAATGGCCAGTTTTGTTTGGCTCATAGATATAGTGTTAAAATAACCACTAGGAATGGCCACTCGAACCCCTCTGAGGGGCTGAGTTGGTCATGCGTTCCACTTCATTGAAATCCTTTCCATTCGTCTCTCTTACTGTGAAATCATAAAGAGGAAAGGAAGAACAAAAAATACATACTGTTACGAACATGAAATGTCACTTCCCAGCAATGTTAGTCTTATGGTTGGGAAGAGTGTTCTACAGCAGTATGTATGGAAATGCCAGAGGAATGGATCCATTGATACCCGACCTTGGTGACAAAATGTAGGATCTCGAAAATTCTAGAATTTTGGTATCTATATTAGGGACCGAGATCTGGATTTCTTCAAATGATTCCATGGACATCGGGGAGACTATAAATAGCCTTGTATATCACAGGGAGACTTTGTTCGACTTGGAACATGGTGAATCGTCTTTAGACTTTGAACGTGTTGATCAACTGGGATTGTTGTTGGAGTCAGGTTGATAGACGCCGTGCGGTACTGAAAATGCTGTTACTGTAATTATTAGTGATTTGCTGTCTGTTTCTGTTGCTAATTTGTGCAAGTGCTGTTTTTACTGTTACCTGCGCTTTGTGTTTTCTGGGATTTTCTTGAATAAAGCATCTGTTTCCATTATCCTGCTTGTTGGACTGTTTTCCCAGCACACACACGGGACGATTTTCGTAACAATAACACTAAAAAACACCAGAAATTAGATCGAAATTAATCATTCAGTTTCCAATGTGAAGAGTAAAGTGAACGGCCTCCACTGGAGTGGGGCTTCAAGAGGCTGTGGTTACTAATGCAAAACAAGAAGGCATTTTCCTTCATTAGATGCTCCAATTCCTATTATGGTTTCTTGGGGTGGCAAATTACTCCAGTATAGTTCTCCTCGTTCATATTCTTTAAGACGGCCCTGCACTCGTTAAGCACATTCTTTGAATGGAAAAAAATAATTATAAAGGCTTAGTGACAATTCATAAGTGATTTTCAGATTTGTTCTTCATCTTCAATTTTTTTCCCCCTCCCTGAAAAAAAAACTCATCTGATAGTTTGATAAATTTGCTTCAATCACATTTTGTTTAAGCAGTATTTTGAGACTTGCTCTTTCTCCATACACGACACAAATCGCACAAGTAGCTTCGGCGGTTTCAACACCTCTGTTAAATGTAGAAAAGCAAATTATGTGGAAAATGTTCTGCTTTGTCTACTTGGTATACCATTTTAATGATTTAAAAATAGATAAAGGCCAATAAAATTTTAAAAGAATTAAATTACACTATCTTATAGGGCACTAAATTCTCTTTCAAATAATATAAAACATTTTGTCGGTGTGTTTTATTTCTGAGTGTACTTTTAAATTTGTTTTAAAAAATCCAAGGGTCCAGTCATCACAGTAGGGCTTAAGACATGCCGCTGGCTGATTATTTTGCCTCTTTTATACATCAATTTCGTAGAGGCCTATGCTACAAGGAGAAAAATAACGTGTAGGTTCCTTGCTGGGATTTGTGACCCTATGCATTATTGTTGACCCTATGCATTATTGTTGACCCTATGCATTATTGCT
>BGPR01012961.1:0-43166 GCA_013235015.1 Araneus ventricosus | reverse complement strand
TCTTTAAATTTACGTGTTTCTTTTATACTTTAGACAAAACAAGTTGATAATTCGTTCTATGTTTGCGATTATGTTATTTCGAAATGGCTCCTTAGTGATGATATACTGCCATATCGTTCCTACTGGTTTTAGTTCGATACATGTTATGCATTATCCCAATATTTTTTTAAAATTTTATTTTGTATTTTTCGTATGAACTAAACTGTTCTAAAATCATATGGGAATTTCACAGTGAAAGTACTGTTTGAAGCATATTAAATCATACTGATACTATTCTTTAGCAAATTACATTGGCTTTCTGCTAGTTTTTGAAGAATATTTTAGATTTAGAGTTATGAATTTTGAAATAAATTAACCCCATTTGCACCAGTTTTGGCCATACTAATATTATATTTTTAACAGACATTTTAGTGAGTTTTAAGTAAAAATAAATCATTTTTATGCAATATATATTTTAGTACATTATTTTCTGTTATTTTAAATGTGATTTTTTTGATGAATTTATAAAGATATGTAATAAAATTTTCCTAAGATGATTTTAGCTGCAGATTTCAGTTTTTAAACAAAGAAACAGGAATGCAGAAAATAATAATTTAATTTGGTTGATAAAATACAAACTATATATACTCACATAATTTTTTTATCAAATATGAAACAAAAAAAATGGGGAGAGGAATAAACTTACATTGCAAAAGCGCAGATTTTCTTAAAAATCTTACAAATCAAGAATTAGCATTATTATGCTCAACAATATCCACAAATATGCATTTTTATAATATTTAATTGCAACATTAATCAAATTCATCAGAATCATTTTTAAAATCGGAGCAATCCATGCATATAAAAGAATATTCCTCATCACTCGATTCAGGTTCCTGAAGTTGAAATTTTCTAACATAAATGTGAGGTAAACATTCAAAATGGAGATGTTTCTGACATTCCATTTTGAATGGCCTTAACTGCATTACCAACTTTAGATGGTGAGTAGCAAATTTTTTGTATGGAAATGCTACCTGCCTTCTTATTTTTAATTGGAGTCATTACTATGTAAAATGAAAACAAACAAAACTAAATCAGTTACTTTTCATTTTAGAAACAAAACTAAATCAGATGCTTTTATTTTAGAAACAAAGCTAAATTAGTTGATTTTATTTCATCCAGATATTCTTAAATTTATGTAATGCCTAAAAACACAATAATGAAGTTATGTGACCAAAACTGGAACATGTAGTGTTCCACTTTTGGCCACCTGCATGGCCAAAACTGGTACATATAGTAAATTTAAAGTACCAGTTTTGGCCACCACCCATTTAATCTTTAAAAAAATTAATTTTGATATGAATACAGAATAAAAAGGAAGCTTACCTCATAAACCCTAATGGTAATCAGTATTAGATTAATCATTTAATTCTGAGAGCTTCATGATGAAAGACTGCAAATACTTGTTCCTTAACAAAAACCTTAACAGTTGTGAATATATAATACATGATCTTGTATTTAATTTTTTTACAAGTCGCATGTTTAAGAAAAATGAACCAATCAGATTGAAAATAGTAAAATAAGGATTGTTTAAAGAGTATTGGCATGCTTCTTATTAATTAATTTGAAATTACTGGTTAATTATTGGAAAAACAGACCCAATGTGGCCAAAACTGGAGCATATACCCTATATCTGTATAGTCATGTTACATTATTAATCTTGCTCTTTTTACTTGAAATCTAGAAGAGTTTTGTAATTTATCTAGCAATCAAACAGATTTTTCAAAACTGTTAAATAAGAAGAAATTAATATTTTCGTCAGTAAGTTTTGGTAATGCTGTTTTTTACTTTTGCTTCCCTCGAAAAAGAATCCTGGTTACAGCCTTGAATCATATACTATATTCAGTAATAAACATGTTAAAGTCATTGCCGACAGATCAATTTGAATATTCCTGTTCTTA
Organism: Araneus ventricosus; assembly: GCA_013235015.1. Lineage (NCBI taxonomy): Eukaryota > Metazoa > Arthropoda > Arachnida > Araneae > Araneidae > Araneus > Araneus ventricosus. Next base: position 41,226 of record BGPR01012961.1, on the reverse strand, counting down.
ATAATATATAACGTTGTACAGAATATTTGCTGATTATTAAAAAAAATGTGGATAAAAATAAGCTTTGTTGATATTTCAGTTGAAGTTTATTGTGTCGATCACATATTTAATAGCTTAAAATTTTTAAAAAAGCACTATAAAGAATCATTAACTTACTAATTTTGTTTCTTCAAGGGTAATTAAAATTAGTCATTAAAAATTAGTATTTTCATTATTTAAGGTTTAAGCCTCTTCTATCTAAGAGTATCTTACTGACCTTATTATATATTAAGAAAATAATGAAAGAATAAAATTATTCTAAACAGCAAATATAAATGAAACAAGATATTGAAATATTATTTAAAATAATTCAGTATACAAGTGAATATAAAGTATATATTCAAATGTGCATATTCAAATGTGCAAAGTTTTTTGCCTTATATTTTTCTAACATACCTTTAATAAATGTTTAAAAAAAATTAAAAAATCAATACGAAAAGTAAAAAATCCAAGAAAAACCATAAAGCTTAACATGAATAATAAAGGAGGGTGGACTAGATAATTTTTATCCCAATAATTTAATATTATACTGTTTATAAACTTTTAATTAAGAAATATGGTCAATTTATAGGAAAGTATATTTTTGCTGTCTTAATTTATTTTTAAAGTTACATTTTTAAAATTATGTTGAAATAGCATCTTTTAAAAAAGCATTTTATGATACAACACTTATATTTTATTTTCCATGAACTAGTTAATGATTTTTATTTAATATTATTTTTATTTTATTTCTGTAATGTTGCTGGTTTAAAATACATTATTTAAAATTAATATTTTCCTCCTGTAAAACAGCATTTAAACTTAACGATTGTTAGTTGATAATATTTGCTTGCATAATAGCCATCTTTTGTAGTTTTTTACACGCGTTCTTTTAAATATTTCCCATTTTTCTGTTTCATGTGCATTTCCTCATTTTTCACTTTTCAGTAATCAAATGGCTGTTATTCATTACTTTGTTTAATATTTGCCAACCCTGATTTCTCTGTTTCAGTTAAATTTATGAAGGTCAATAGGATGGATCAAAAGGTCAAAAGAAACTTCCATTTGAAAAAAACAGAGGCCTACAAATTAATCTTAGGTGGGTTTCTTTATTTTTGTTTCAATTTTTTATGTTGTCAGTTGTAATAATATTTTCAACCAATTTAAGAATTTCATTTGGTTTAATGACTTTAGTTTTTGAGAAAAATCAATCAGTATTAATATTTATTTCCTTTTTTATTCACTTAAAAATTTCCTCACTTTTTTTAAACTAGGTTTTTGTCAGGAATAAATTTAAAATTTTTGTTTTAAATTAATGGTTAGAGATCTTACATTACAAATTTAAATTGAACCTATTAATAATTTTAGCGTAATTAAATTTAAAATTGTGTGAAATGTAACAAACTACAGTTCATGAATGTTATACCATGTTTGATTACCCAAAAGTATGGCTTTTATTTAACTGTGCATTTTTTGTTAAAAATATTAGTAAAATAACTGTGCATGGTTGTTTTCTTAACAAAAATTGGAAAATAACAACTGTTTCGAAAAGAACCGTTAAAAAAAAATTCAAATTGTTTAAAAGGGAACAAGAGCAGATATTAAGTGTTCACAGAAAAGAACAAATTTTCCCATCTCTACTTTATGATGTGTAATACATGTCTTTTTTTTTTTTTCTCTCGGAAATTTGCTTCCAAAATTTTAAGGATGTAAAACTTAACATTGTAAGTGAAGCAATGAGTCAAAATTTCGAAAGAGCTAGAGGTAAACATTAATAACACTATTTACAGTCAAACTTGGATAATTCGAAGTTGAAGGGACCAGAGAAAAGTTCGATATATCCAAAAATTCGAATTACAAACAGAAGAGATAAATAAAAAAATATTAACTCCACCATGATCAAAGATTTAACACAAACTTTATCTAAGAATACTGCTACATTTTTAAAAATCAAATTGAACATTTTTTTACTAGCTTAATTATTCATCACTTTAAAAAAAAAGGCAGATATTTTTAATTGCTTCTGTGAATGCAATCTGAAAATGCAGACAGGTTTTGGATGATCAATCAATAGTGAATGGAGTAGGGAGGGGAGAGGGTAACATTAGAGGGACGACAGAAAAATCCTCGGAAATCAAAGCATAGTGACATTCCAACCCTCGCTTTTCTTTTCTTTAGAAAGACCGTTAAAATAAATAATGCACCTTAACTGAGAAAAGTCTCAAGAACAATTTTTACCGTAATATTTTAAGGGCAATCGCACGAAAAATTCGAATTATCCATGATTTTTTAACATTATTTTAATACAAAATTCTAGGGACCGAGCAAAAATTTTGAATTATCCAGAATTGACTGTACTTCCATGAGATTCCACATTCCTTATATTTCTCACTCCCTTTACCCTTATGTGGTGATATGTGACATTTTTAATTATATCTTTTTGTGCTTAGATTTAAAAGATTGAAAATAAATTTGTTACTGAATAACCAGAAAATGGTAATATTTCCTGTTTAAAAAATATTACATTCTCTTGAAAAGTGAAATGATCAACAAAATATTTTGTGAGAGCATAATTCAAAATTACTAACTGCTTTGTTGTCTAAACTTCGATAGTTTTTAAAGGATTGGCAAATTCAGTTAAAAACCTAAATATTTTAGCCCTTATACCATATTTTTAAAACTATTAATTTCTTTTTTGCAGAAAGAAAAGATCAGAGACAAGAGCAAGGAAAAATTGGACTGAAATGTTACCTGAATTGTAAATGATGTAAAATAAATTAATATTAAATGTTTATTGTGTGACTATTGTTAATTGAACTGAAATGTTGTCTCAATTGTAACTGATGTAAAATAAATTAATATTAAATGTTTTTTGTGTGACTATTTATTGTTCACTGTGCTTTGAAATTATAAAGAATTTGGTAAGTGTAAATAACATGCAGGCTGAATATATTATGGGATGACACAATAGCTGGTGATAAAGCTTTATATTTTGCTGTGTAAAAACAATATGGGAGGAAAAATTGGAATGTAAGGGGTGGGCACATGAAGCCTGCAGAGAAGCATAATCAAAATTTAATTTATGATTTCTGTTCTTAAAATTTGCATAAATCTGATCAATTAACTTAATTTACAGATAAAACAGGGTTCCTGCAAACTTCCAAAAAATATTTATTTTATTCTTCAAAATATAGTTCTTTTACATTAGAGAATATTTATTTTTGGAACAAAAGGACTAATTTATCAATAAAATAGAAATTTAAACAATTTTGGAACCTGGTTTGATCAACCTTTCTCCTATATGAGATCTGTGCTAATAGTTGAAAATCAAAGTTCTAATAAAATTTCCTCAATTTTTCTCTAAATTATTAAATGATTTTGATGTATTTTAATTATAAATTTGCAGAACTATCTCATTAACTTGTCTGAAAATTAATTATAAAAATATTTTAACAAAAATTTTCATTAGTGAATTTAAAATTTTTTCAAAATCTCTTGAAGAAATTCTAGATTGATCTAAAAGAAATTTTAAAATATAAGACATTTTCTTAATTTTTATTAAAATTGTTTAATTTTGAATATTATAAAATTTTAAGTAATTGAATATTGTAAAAACTACTGACAATTTTAAAGTAAAAAATTCAGCAATGCTTTGTAGACTCGAAAAGAAAAGACTGAAACAAGCTTATAAAAGGCTGAAAAAAAGTGATTAAAAGGAAGCCTAAAACAAGCTTATAAAAGGCTGAAAAAAAATGGTTAAAAGGAAGCCTAAAACAAGCTTATAAAAAGCCTTTAAAAAGGTAAAAGAAAAGGCGGAAAAAAGTCTAAAATAAGCGTATAAAAAGTCTGAAAAAAGGTAAAAGAAAACCCTGAAAAAAAAGTCTAAAACAAGCGTATAAAAAGTCTGAAAAAAGGTAAAAGACAAGCTTAGAAAAAGGTCTAAATCAACCTTTTGAAAGGCTTGAGGAAAACCTGAGACAAGGTTAGAAAAAGGTCTAAAACAAGCGTGAAAAAAGGTAAAAGACAAGCTTAGGAAAAGGTCTAAAACAAGCTTGAAAAAAGGTAAAAGACAAGCTTAGGAAAAGGTCTAAAACAACCTTTTGAAAGGCTTGAGGAAAGCCTGAAACAAGCTTGGGGAAATCTTACTGAAAACCTTACAGACAACCTTGTTTCTTGTTGACTAGCTAACCTTTCCGCTACCTTGCCGAAAAGGTTCAACCCTTGTCATGGAAACCTTTGTGACAAGCCTTTACCCTTGCCGACGACAAGGTTTCCAAAACCTTTTAGACAAGCTTTCTTTGCTATCTGGGTAAAATCTATTGGCTATCTTTTTTATTAAAAAAAACATCCAACCATTTATTTGAACAACCAATTTTTCATCGTACACACATCCAAATCTGTTTGTATATTCATCTGAAAGTTATCGGAAATTCATCGCCATGAAACCGCACTGCTCGGTTTTCTATCGTATCGGCTAGCAAAACTCATCCGATATCGATGATCGGCTGATCTATGGCCGATGAGACATTTCGGAGCAATTCCCGATGAGAATTCATCCCTATCCGATAAGAATCCGTTCATCGGCCGATCATTGTGTGATCGGGTTTCGATGAAAGGCCTTTCAATGGCCGATGACATTTTGCTACTAGGGTTAGTATCAAATTTAATAAAAATAAGTGTACCACTTTAGCCACGTAAAAACGTAAGCACTTAAAAATTCAAAACTTAGTTTTTGTCTCCTCCGTGGAATTTCCTTCCGTGGACACAGCATCTTCACAGAGAGAATGGCATTGTCAATGAAAGAGACAAAATCACAATAATCATGATACAGTTAGATAAATTAAAATAATATCAATTAAAAGTTCTTTGGTAGATATTTTTTATGAAATTTAGTGATTTTATTTTGTATTTTTTAACAAAAAATTAAAATTGTAATTATATTCTCGAAAAGAATTAAGGTAAACAATTCATATAGAATATTTATAATATTAAAGCTTCAATAATGCATGAAAAACATTTTATTAGCTAAATTTATTTTTAGAAAAAATGGGAATATCAAAAAATAAAAAGACAAAGCAGTCGGATGCTCAAATTCAAGAGAGAAAAGAGCAGAAAAACTTAATACGAGACTTACTAGATTGTTTGTTAATAAATAAATATATGATATTCCTTAATCTAGTATATAATTGATTACTTTCCAGCAAACTTTGACTTTCATTCATTAGAAATTGTTTTTAAATATTATTTAACTAATGCACAGTCAAAGCCATTATTCAAAAAGTGCTATTTATTTTAAAATGTTAAGTTTTCTCGCACTGGTTTTTAATAACTAATTGTATTGTTTAATTATAAGAAATTAACCTGTACCAAATCTGCCCAATAATTAGTCAATTATACTTTTGTTTAAAATGTAAAAGTTCCGTTGACTATCATGTCTCCTTCGTAGACTGGTCAAAAATTTTAAAACTAAAAAAAACACTGGAAAATAAAATAGAAAACTTGACCACTGATATAAGGTTATTTATTAAGCTTAAATGGAAACATCCATGCAATTTTAAAGATTTTTTACATAATTTGTAAAACAAAATTTTTTTTAGCTATTTTTACCTTTTTCATGAGAATAACCCAGGTGCATACATAACAACATGCAAATAGTGTATAGCTTCGGACGGCAAGTCCTTTGAGCATTTCACCTTCAAATACTCCAAATGCTTGGTGTGGATACTGCTTCCTATTTGCCATTGTATCTATTATCCTGCGTACACTTGTGACGATGTGTAAACTTGTATATACATATAAACGAATAAATTTCTGGTTTATTCTGCAAGATGATATTCAGGAATTTATGAAATCGCAGCAGTACTATAAAATTTTAAAAACACGATTACCATTCCATGATATCTGTATGAATATGTATACTTAGGAAGGGTAAATGTTAAATCTTTGAAAATAGAATGACAAATATATAGAAGGATTTTTAAAACTTTTCTGAATTTTATATCGCATAATCTGCATCGTTTTCTGCATCGCATAAAATATTTTATTGGAAACTTCAAGAAAAGTACTTTGAATTCTTTTCAGTTTCAGATAAGTTGTTTTGGCAGAAAAAAGAATAGTTGAGAATTTTATTAACTTAAGTCTATGAGGGTAACGTGAATAGCATCGGGTTCAAATGCGAATCTTCAACCAAGTCACGTTGAACAAAACCTTTCGAATGCATTATGGGAAAATCCTTTTTTAGAAACTTTTGTTTTCTATTTGCTTGGAGCATTTTTTAAGGAATCAAAGCTTTTCATCTCCATCATCTGTCCGAAAGATTTAGTTTTACTTTCTATCTACCCAATACAGTCATCTTCCGTCTTACTGAAGAATCCATGAGCATCACCTACTGCAAGTAAACTTGATAATTTTTCATACGCAAGAAACAAATGATTTCTCTTGTAAGAAATATTGATTTTTTTATCCTTCAATCAAACTACTGTTGATAAAATGAAAATTTTAAAATAAGCTCACAAATGGGATTCATGGTATATCTTGTATTTTGCATGGTGTTAACAGTGGTTAGATGCCTTGAATGGCGAATATTAAAAGTAGAAATAAGACATGCAAAGATTTTTTTCATAGAAGGAAATAAATCAAAGAATATTCGAAAAATGTGACGAAAGCAGACATTAAAATATTTAAAAAATTTGAATATCAGTATTTGTTTGATATATCTAAAATTATTGCACAAAATATATATTATTCTAGAATTATTTTTAAAATAAGAGAATTTAACCGATAGCACTAGTTAAAGGCAAATACTTTTAGCCAATGGTTGAGTATCCAAGCTTGGAATAGCTGTGAAAATATTTTCAAGATAGGCAAATAGAAATTTTACTCATGGTATTTTTAAGTAATGAAATTTTCAAAGTGTCCAGAGCTTATGAAGTACAGTTGGGTATATGAAATGTGAACAAAATTAAACACTAATTTTCACAGACCCCACAGGAATTATTTAAAGGTTATCAGACACTCATTGAGCATGGAGACGAAAATGAAATATTTTTTTAATGTTATGGCATTTTCAAATGTTTATTCGTTTATTTATTCGAGGAAACCCTCAATTATGTTCCTGGTTGCTTTAGAATTTAGCAACTCATATTATTACAGAGTTAGAGCATGTTTTTATTTCCCTTAACGTATTATGCAAACCATAGAAAAGAAAACGATCGAGAACTTAAATATATTTATTAGATAATCAGAAACGTATTACGTATAGTGGATTTGTTTGAAGCTTCTAAGCATGAATGAGCATTTTTGTTATGATATATAATTGATTTTCACTTCTTTAATCATTAAAAATAATTAAGTTTTAATCTTTAAATTACTCAAAAGGAAAAGAGTTTTGTCTTCATTAAATTCTGAAGATAAATTACATAATTCTTTAATTAATTACATAATTCTAGTTATTTAATTTGTAATTAACAGAAAACCAAATTCCAGAGTTTCTTTCATCTAGATTTTCTAAATAGGAAATTTATTTACGTTTCATTGAAATACAGATTGAAAAGACTATAGTTTGATATCTATTCAAAAGAATTGATTAAATTATCGGAAATTCAAGAAACAGTACAGTAATAATACACCCATTCCGTTGAAAATTATTGTACGAGTATGAAGTTATTGCATATGAGTACTTTTTTTACATACCGGTTTATAAAACTTTACTTTATCCTTTTATTGCAACATTTTGAAACAACAAAATTTTAACAGTGTATAAAATGTTACAACATTTCTATTCGGAAGCAAATAAACTAAGTTTAAAGTCAACACGCTACACTTCCAAACATATATTAAGCTCTCTTTTATAAAGATAAGAAATAATCGATATAAAAGACATCCTAAAATAATGATTAGTTTGACAGTTTCTCTAGCGAAGCTGGTTGAATGTGACAAAATCCATAAAAAGCCGTATTACAGAATTTATACTTTTCTTTTCTTTTAACGATTGGATTTGTTGAATCACAGATATGAAGAAAGCAATAAAAAGTAGTTCAATTTAAGGTCGCTTTTGTTTGAAAATCCACATAAAGATACTTTAAGGGTTCGAAAACTTATTCTCCGAATTTCATTTTTGATCTTGCAGTTTTATACAGATAATATTATTTAGACGTCATAATTAAGATCTATGCAATCTAATTATCCTACAACAATAAAAAAATTATAACTCTCAAATCTCACAAAGTTTCCAATGGAGTTCTCTAACAAATATTTCAAAATTGCAAATTGTGAGGTTGATTTGCAGCATTAAAGCACATAAATACATTTGAACACTTATATTTTATATATGCATCTTAAAAGTATTTTATTGTTAATTGATTAAATTTTTAGGGAAAAAATATCTGATTTATCCCAAAAATATATCTCACTCTTTATATTATATGAGGTTCCTTACTTGGCCATGATATAAAATTGTATCTCTACAGTCAACGAAATTTTTTTTGTCGAAATGTCGTCACCCATTTAAAATAGAAATAATAAAACACATTAATTTAACATCAACATGAAGATTGATTTCAGTCATAACTATATTACGTAAAGTTTTGTATGATATTTTATCTATGAATTGAGAGTGAATTATTAAGCTTATCAATATTTTATTGCTTCGTTTTGTTCTTTTATCCTTCGCAAGTTGATTTATCATAATACCAACTGTAGATTTCCAAAAAAGAAACAATAGTATTCAGTTTTATTCGAAAGGATGATGTCTAATATATTTCCTGAATAAGACTGCCCAAAGTGGCGGCTCGTCCATTAGGACTGCAGAGCTGCAACACCCCCGAAATTATTTTTAAACTTGTATTTTTCGTTTTTAATCTTATTTTCTTACTTCTCCCCTCTCAGAGTTTAATGACTTACGAAAATGTAAAAAAGTAATTGAAAAAAAGGCATAAAACTAATCCAAACGAAGAGAGGTGCAGATCTGAGCTGCAAAATAATCTGCCCCCCCCAAAAAAAAATCCGCTCGCTGAGAAGAAAATCCGGAGTGAAAAAGAAACTCTTTCTTCCTTTAACTAAGACGGACTATGGGCTGAAAGTCAACACAGCTCTGGCTGGCACGGAGCCAACTGAACGAAAAAAAAGATACTCTTTTTAATATATATTTTTCTTTTTCTTCACTCTCACACAAGTTGCAATCTCATTGGCTGTTTATGAGTTTCGCTTTCGGTTCATGCTGCGACGACAGATTCAAGCAAATAATACTGTTCAAAAACTTTCAAATTTTTAGAGTATTTCAGTAAAAAAATGTATTTAATATGTTTTAGATTAAAAATAAATTTCTATACACGAGCTGTTTGATATTCATTTTTGAAAGAGTGTTATCGAGTGAACTGGGCAAAGAGGGAATTGTATATGTGGAGCTCCGATTATTATTTTTTTTCTCAGAGGAATCCGTCACATCAACATTCACTTTAATTTTTGTTAGTAAAACTAATAGAAAATGTCATATGCTGGTTGTTTACTTTGTTTGAAAAGCAGGAAATTTCACATCTGGATTAGGAATTCAAAACTTTCGCCTACTTATAGATAAAGTAGCTTTTAAAATTGTATTCTCTTGATAAATATTTTTCTGCAGCTCACGAGCCGCCACTGATTGCCCATGAAGACTTCGCTTGGAATATTGAAAAATAGGCTATCTCAAATTATTAAAATCTTTCATTCAAAACATGTTAAGCTGACAAATCTATGCAGCAAATGATCTTCAAGTTTCGATTGCGTTTTCAAAGTGAGAATTAGACAATGTCCTTTTCTTTTATTTCATATTTTAAATGATGCAACAAAGACGCATAAAATTGTCCGGTAATTGTTTTGCCATTTTCCAAAAGGTCTAAAAAGATTATAACAAGAACATCCCTGGAAACTGTGGCCATAATCTTTCCAGCTGAAGAAACGGTTTCCTGTATTTGGTGGGCAGAATACCTCCTTGCAACCCATAGTTTTGATAGTTCCTTTGTATCAAACTAATTTTGACTAATACATGTTTCATCAGCAGTTACAAAAAGAGCAAGGATTAGTCTGAATTCTGTTGAAACAACTTCAGACTTTCCTGGCAACACTTCTTTGATCCAGTGTGAAGAATCGCGACGCCCATCTTACGGAGAGTATTCTCATTTGTGAATGGTCGTGCAAAATATTATGTACATGGCCGTTTGAGATAGCCATAGTTTTAGAAATCTGACTTAACTTCTCTCTTCTGTCATCAGTCACTACATCATGGATATTTTCAATGATATCTTAAGTAGAAACTTCAAAAAAGCATCCTGGGTATTCAGCGTCACATGTGCTCATATGGAGCTTCGAAGAAACCAAACCACTTATGAACTGTTCTAATTGAAAGTAAAGAATCACCATAATATTTGTCAAGATTCGCTTTGGTTTCCCGAGTCATTTTCCCTTTCAGAAATTAATATTTCACTAGTACGCAAAATTCATTCTCATCCAACTTTCAGAAATCACGGTACTTAATCGATTCAAATAAGCATTAAGCACGTCCTAATCGATATATCATAATGAAACTTTGTGAGATACCCTTCAAGAGTGACCGGTAACTAAAAATAATCTCGATACGGTCAAGGGCCGCTATCTCTTAGATTTTGCAAGGACTTATCGAACAGCCCTCGTATTGCGAAAGAATTGAATTGTTCTTCGAGGTAATGCTTAAGGTACTAAGCTGTTTTTTGTAACATGACAGATTCCTTTGATTATTTCCTTTATTTATTTACTATTTTTATTTTATTATTTTGTCTTTGATTTTTAATGTTGTCTTGTTATCAAGAATTGTGTCTAAGAGAATGAATATTAATTGACAAATTTAGTACTTTTGTTATTGATATTGCTAAATTTTAAATTTTAGATATTTAAAATATTTAAATAGATTTTTAAAATATTTAAATAGATTTTTAAAATATTTAAATTTTAGACTATATTTTAAGAAACAACACAGCTTGAGTTAGAAACTGCTATTTTAATTTTTTTTTGTCCTTAGCAGCAGTTGGTTGCATGTTGAGATGTCAGTTTTGCTACCTACTGTGGTTTGCTTAGTTTTAGCATAAGTTAGAGTTATACTTTGAATATGGACAATGTTGGCACCCTTAGAAACTGCTAATGGTTTAATTTTGTATGTCTATTAGTACCGGTCAAATTACCAATTATATTTCTTTTTTTATTGCAAATTCAAGAGTTTATAATAATATTTTCATTATGAATGCATTTTGCTAAAGTATTTAGAAATACAAAAAGTAAAACGGAACTTAAACAATAATTTCTCGATTTGAAGCTTAAAAAATCAGAGGAAAAATTGACGCTCCATTTCCACTCCAAATCGCAACTATCTAAAAAGATTGACTTTTGGAGTTTGACACATTTTAAGAGATAATTTTAACGAGTATCAAACCGCAAAAACTACCTTAGAATGTTTATGAGTTTTTAATTAGACTGATGCAATCTGCATGTTTTTTGAACAACACAGAACTTTCAAATGTGAAAAATGTATAATAATTATTAAATTTATATTTTTACCTTTTTCTTTCCAAGTCTGAAGAAGAAATTGGCAACTCAAACATTATCAGTGGCGTACATATAGGGGGCGTGGGGGGAAGTCCGCCCCGGGTGGCACTTTGAAAGACGCGGCAAAATCAGACATGCAGGAAAACAATTTTATAACTAAGAAGAGCAGCGAAACTAATTCAATCATTGCGTACATAAAAAAACTATCTTTGTAATTTATTCATATTTTTCGCTCTTTTTTCGGTAAATTGCGGGTATGTGGTGGTGGAAGCACGATTTCACAAACTATCTGCAGAGATCAAGAGCATCAAACGACGAATTGAGTTATTAAATCAATTTTTCCCCGTGGAATGTTTTTTTTTTTTATTTTGAGGCTTATGTAACTTGTACAGAAAGGGCGGCATAATGAGAGTTCGCTCCCGGCGGCAAAAGTTGCAGGTACGCCACTGACATTATAACCTTATAAAATGCAATATGCTCAATAGTCCCAATAATTAGTGAATCTTATTATCAGTAAAATTTCAACGGAAACCTAAATGATTTTTTATGAGCATGTATGATCTGGACCTAGATACACTTAAAAACAGACAATTTTATTTATTACTTGAAAATCCAGTTGTTTTGTCTCAAACTTGGGAAGTTCTACCAAATCTCATTAAAGTCTCAGGAATTTTCTTGCATGCAAAACACACACACCCGGATGCTTTTGCAAATTCTTACGGAAAAAAATTTGAATCCAAAGGGATATACATAAACCGAAATCAATAAATTTTAAACTTAGTAAAGAGTAAACAAAAAGTAATCCGTGTAAATTCTTTTCCTGTAAAATTATATAAGAAAGTTTTAAAATAAAAGTGCAAGTTTATAGTAAAAAGGTTTTGGGATTTGGCCAAAATTCTTTTTCAAACTATGATAACTGTCTTCATATACCATCTGGGGATATTAAAAGACGGGAAAATGGAAATTTTGCTGTCATTTCTCTTCCTGATTTATAATAATGGTACTAAAAGAAGAATTTTATTTTGAGATAAAAGAGCATTAGGTCGTTCATATTTGTAACTTTTGACATGAGTTTTCTAAGTGTGACTACCGACTTTGGTTAAAATATATAATTTTTTTTTTTTACTTTCATTTTAGTTTTCTGTTTTATCTGGACGAAACTTACGGAATAGAAAGTTGTACATTTGAGATATACATTTTGTACATTATAATAATAACATTAATACTCTTGAATGGTAGCTCTTAAACTGTACACGTTTTATATTAAATTTCACTGATAACCGTCTTGAATGGAGTGGTTGTGGTAAGATAGGAAAAGAGCACTATAAATAGACTTTTGCATTGAAAATTACAGGACAGTTTTAAATAGCATGGTTGAAACTTGAAAAAAAAAAGAAATATGAAATGTTGAGCTTTAAAAGAATCTGTGAAGAAATTTCTGTGACGCTGGGAGGAGTTAGAAATAACCACGCCCCTTTGATTTGCGTCATTATCCAAGAGAAAATCTTGATTTCCGTTTTGGCTGGCGATTTTCGTTTTGACTTAACTTCTTTTTCATTTATGCTGATTCATTTACACGGGACTCCGTAAGAAAAATTCCTTTGCAGATCACATTTGAATTTATGGCACATGCTATTGATAATATTTACTTTCAGCATTTTTTTTTCATTTTGAACTTTGCAATGCATTTTTTTATTTTGTATTTGGCAATGTTTTTTCTGTCAGTTGATCACTATTTGTTTCAATCCGATTTCAGCGATTAGTTTTGATTAGACTGAGATAAAAGTGAACAAGTTTGAGTGTGGTAAACAATATGGATTCAGAGGATCTCACTGCAAGGAAAGAAAAGTTAGCAAGATAGGGAATTGAAAGATGGAGGGCGAGACACAGCCGAGAGACATTAAACAGGATTCGTTCTGCAAATAATGAAAATCATCTTAAAAGAAGAGAAAGAGAAACGCAAGAAGAAAGGCAGAATACCATGAACATATCCATCAGCAACAAAGTCGTCAAATCAATAATAAATCAATTTCTTTACTTTTGTTCCATCTAGAAGGGCACATCTTCTAGTTCAATAAAGAATAATCTTAAAAGAAATATAAGAAGCTTAGATATGAGACATATACGAGGGTTATTCGGAAACTAAGTTCCGGAATATAGTAATTTCTGACCCTGACTGGTGGCGCTAATCTGCCTATGTGATATCGCGTCAGCAATGACTAAAGAATGTGCCATAACAGAAAAGTTTATGTTGTGAAACGCTGATATGTGTAAATCTTGCGCTAAAGATGTTTAAGACTATAGGAAGTCCCGCCGACTGTGAATTTCCTTCTGTAATCCGCTTTTTGAAAGCAAGGAATATGCCACCATGCCAAATCCATGTTAAATGTATGGCGACCATGCGAAATCCTGTGAGATGTACGGCGTTACAGTTAAGGAATACTAATGGTGTAATTTTATTGCAGGACAATGCCATGCCGCCTTCCGCTCGTGTGGCTCAAGAGTCCTTTGGTTGTGAACAAATGACTCATCCGTCGTATAGCCCTTACCTGCCTCCCAATGACTTTCACCTATTCTTGCACGTGAAGCGATTTTTGAGTGGCCAGCGTTTTCATGATGTTGAAAAAGAGAAAGATGCCGTAAAATCCTCGCTAACCTCACAGGCAGTCACCTTCTATGATGCTGGCATAAAGCCTTGTTTATCGATATGATAAATGTCTAATGTACTGGGAGACTACGACGAAAATTAGAGTAGAGTTTGTAAATCGTTATTAAATATGTATCTTTGTCCACGTCTGTCTCCGTTTTCTTTTACACAGTAACGCAACTTCCTTTCCTAACAACCCTCGTATTTTATTCATCTATTTATCATTAAAATGTTTACGCATTATATTTTAAAGCTCTTAAATTAATCAATGTATCAATAAAGGCAACAGTGCAGTTTTTGTGACATAATTTATAGAGTATTTTTAGCAACTCTGTTCATTTGTTCGTCAGTTTAATGCTAGATTCAGTTTAGTTATATTAACCTCATATTTTGAAGCGATATAGCGCTATTTTGGAGAGGACTTCGCGAATGTGAAACACTGTCAGATGACGAAGGTGACATCACATTCGGCGATCCGGCTCCAAACTTCTGCACTACACCAGCAGGAAGGCGTTTGAGAATTGACTTCATATTTAGCGTGCATCAAAACCAAATACACGGGGCATCTTTGGTAGAATCAGGTTTCGAACTGGTAACCCTTCATTTGGAAGCTGCGACCTCAACCACAAGGCCACGGAGACCCCGATTCCGTGATAGAAGTCTACATCAGCAGGGCTGCAAATTTCCTGTATTACGGGCCTGACAGAGTCCAGGAATAAAGAGAACGGTTTCTGTGAAATGAAATCATATAAAGCGAATGGAAGTACACAGGGATTCTTACAACACTCTCTGAGTAATTTGATTCATAAAAATCTTTAATAATATATTCTATAAATTTTATTGAAAAAATCAAAGATGATAGAATTTATTATTCGTTCTTATTTTACACTTAAAATTAATTACACTTTTATAAAGTGGATAAAGCATAATAAGACATAGAAAGTTAAATAGGGATGAAAAGAGGCAATAAAAATCGCTAATCCAATGAAATGAAATTAAAAATATTTCGAATCCTGACTATACAGAAATAAAAGACAAATTTTTGAACATAGGTTTAAAAATAAACTAGGGAAATGTTCTATTTTGAAATTTATCTTTTTCTAAATTTGATATTAAACAAAAGTGAGGTATAACATTTATCATTCTTCCGATCCTCTACCTTTAAAAATTCCCGTTTAAATTCTAAAATAACAACTAAAAACATTTATTTTTGCGATCATCTTTCATTAGTCATGCAGTTTATATATAAATAACAGAAATAATTTGTTTTCTGCGCGGTCAAAATTCAAGTAAATAATTTTATTATAAGTACACGTGGGCAAATAAAGGAAATCTGTATGGTTAGTTTTTAAATTTCCCCTATATTGTTTTTAAATAATTGATAAAAAAAACAAATTTAATATCTTATGAATTGGTGAATAACAAATCAATTGATATTTCAATTTTTTCAAAATTTGTTGCAGCGTTCTTAGCCCCTTCACACCTGGTGCCCGGTATACCAGACATCAACTTTGAACTGCTCCTATTAATTCAATAATTGATGAAATTACATAATGTTTTTTCATTTGATTCTCGACTTTCTTATTATTATAATCTTTGAAAGAATTGTTCGTTTCGGAGATCATCATTTCATTTATTTAGTTTTTCCAAACCTACTCCAGAAAATCTTTATTTTCTCATAATGGAGTTCTGTGATTAATTCTGTCTTTCTAGTAATTTCTTGTATTTAATCCACTTTTTACCATTTAAGATGCTTGTGAAATATTTCATTATTCTTTGATAACCGTTTTACAATGAAATCTGCGTGATTGTTCATCTTTCATTAATTGAAATATCCGGTATTGCCAAGATGCCGGACATAGGATAACTTTTTTACTTTTCACCTAATTGGTTAAAATTTTATTAATGAGATACCTTTGCAGTACACAGTACACCAAAGAAAAAAATATCACTTCATTATTCCTTAATTCCGACTGAAAGGGTTTAATGAAAAATCCATATATCTCTTAGTAGTAAAACTATTGACTAGTAAATAGAATTTCAAATCGGACACAACTTATTTTTAACAAGAATGGTTAATCCCAAAATAAATAATCCTCACAATAACCAATTCCTTTTTCATAAAACTCTTGCATCGATGGTGTGATACATCTATATTCTGTATCAAGTATACTTTATCCAGCATGACCAATCACACTGAGTGAGCTACGTCAGAAAGGATAAAAAATGTTTCCAAATATCTTACACGAACCAAAAGATCCAATTTATCTGATGATAAGTGTTCAATGAAGTACTTCAGCACTCAAACAAAGAATGAAAGCTTAGGAGAAAATATTGTTGTCGTTTTTCTTACGCTGAGTGTATAGCTATAAAAAAATTTTCTTTGTGATTCTTTCAGGCACCTGGATTTTCTTCTTGGTAACAATAGGTATAGTTTTCCCCCCGTTAAATGAAACATCTTCGGAAAATTTTACGTCTTATAAGAGTCAATTAGAAAATACAAGAACAAGTTACGATTGAATTTTTTTCTTTCGTTTTTAACATAAACATTTATACTCATTTAATCGCTCGGAAAAGTCTTTCCTCATAAGAATTACCCCCTCAAAAGTTAGATTAACTCACCAGGTTTACTTCTGTAAAATCATGTGCACGTATTATCCAATAAATGATTTAGTTAATTTATGGTTTATTTTAAGAGAATATATCATAATGTCTCTTTAATGGAAATTTCTCAAATTCTGTATAAAAGGAAATTTAGACTATTATTACTTTTTAGATTTTATTATTATCTACATAATTAATTTAAATTCTTCATAAAAGGAAAAAATTACGCCTCTAAAAGTGCTAAAAAGGAAAAAGAAAAATTTAGGGTCGTTTGTATTAAACGTGAGTTGAATGAATGTTCTCCTTTAATTAAAAAACGACCGCCGTAACGTAGGCGTTATATTTAGAACAACTTTACGTAATAGCTTAATAAATATTTCAAATAAAATTTCTTTAAGGACCTAATTATTCACTCATTTTTCACAAGTAAAAAAATTGCAAAATTAAAATCGTCATAGCAGTAGTTATAAATATTGCTTAATTGAATCATCTTCGGAAAATGGATTCCTTAAACTAAGGCGCAATGGAATTTTGCGAAATAACATTTAGATTAAATTTTTCTCCACATACTTCAAGTAAGAGTGTCTTACTTAATGCATAACTCTTTCAAAGCATAACCATAACGATATCTTCCACCAGCTGGTACATAAAGCATTATTAAATATGTTAATACGTTTAAAAGCACTTAAACGAATGAATATTTCACTTATGACGGTATCTAATGTATCGCACCATTGCAGAGAACATTTAATATATTCACAGAGTTATAAAGCGGATTCTTTATTGTTCAAAGCCTATAACATACTGCAAAGGACACTCTAAAGCTACACATTTAATATTTATTCAAGAGCAAATAAATTTCTCGTGGGGTGCGGGCTTAAAAGCTCTTGAAATTTGCATCATCCAAGAAAGGAAACATGAATGAAAATGTTTCAATACATTTCCATCCATCCTTGCATCGCGAATACATCTTGTTCATTTATGGAGAAAACCAGCAGCATTAAGGAGAAGCATCACGTCATGTATATGGGCCTTCAGGTGGCATAAAAAGTATTGCAAGACCCATTTTTTATCTTTATGCTTGTCCCCGAGGTAAATTTTAATGTAGAGGTGAATAAGGACACATCCATTCTGTCAGGCAGCCTTCTTTGTATATGTCGGAAAAGACGTCAAGCGGTACAAAAGGTCTGCAAAAAGTATGATGAACGAGGAAAGAAACACGATAAAGAGTGGAGAAGATTTTTTCGTCCCCAAATATTCCTGAATACTGCAAAAGATATTTCCAGTCATACTTTTTGTCCTATGAATACCTTTCTACATTATTCATCTCATTTATTTTCAAAAATCGATATTTAAACTGAACGAAGATCAGGTTTGTGTAATAGGATCATTGTGTATCAGAGTGATCATTTAGTCGGTGATTAGATCAGTGAGTCATTTAATTTTCCAATTGTTATGATGTTTTTATGTTTTGAAGGGAAGATTTCATTCTGAGTTCATCTACTGTCAACTAAAGTAATTAAGGAGTGAATGATTATCCCTTTTTAAAATTGCAATTCATCACAAATATTTATTGAAATGTCAATAGTTTGAAAGAACAGCATTTTATTAGTGTTTAGGATTAAATTATGTAATACTCTACATGATTTTAATAAAATATTTCAGAGAGAACTATACAAAGGAATGCATTAATTTTAATGCTTCTTATTCACAACTGTTCGTTTTTTGCATGCGAGAACTTATTTCTTTTGTTTTGAAATACTTCATCTGATTTTGAAGGAACACAAAATTTATTGAACACATGGCCTTGTTTTTTTATTATGTTTTCACGTCAAGGGATTTATCGTATAATTTTTAAATATAAAACAATTTAGTGATAATTAATACTGTAGCATAAACAGCTAAGTTAATTAATAATGTAGAATTATCATCTCCAACAGCTTAAAATTATATTGCTTGAAAGTAAAGGAATAAAGCTGTTTAAAGAAATTCGAGTCAAATCCGGAAAGTCGTGTTATGATATCCATTTCGTGATTAAAATAATAAAGGTGTCTTGCATTTCTTAGCAATTTGACATTTAATTTCGAAAGTCAATAAAAGCAAAGAATAGCAGATTAATTTGTTGGGCTATTGTCCCTTTTAGAAGAAAATTAAGATTTATAGGTAATATATGCACAATGTTCTTAATACACTTTATTATATATATTTTGTTATTTTATTATGAGAGAAAATTAATCTTATGAAGTTTTTTAATAAAATAGTCGTTCATTTTTTAAAACTTTTAGCCACAGACAATTTTTTCCTGCTTAATTCTAATTTCTTAGATTGATTTCACTTTTATTGTGATTTTACACATTTTGTCATTCAACGAATAATTTATTAATTCACAAATTTAACGATTAAAATTGCATATTAGTTATAGGCACTTAAATTACACACACTAGAAAAAGATGTATTAGAAAGAATTCTTTTTTAAAAATATGGTCAACTTAATATCTCACAACAGTCAAGCCAGAACTGGGGAATTCTCATAGAATGACCGAAGATCTCCAATTATTTATGACAGTAGAGATTCCTGCGGCATTACAAAAATCTTCATTAACTTCTCTCTCATAGCCAAGAAAGATGAGGCTTCAAATATTTGAGACTAGCAGTACCCGCAAGACGTTGCTTGCCCATAATGACATAAAATAAACTTTTGAAAACGAAATCGAAATAAAAAATGAATATATGATTGATTTTGCCAACTTATTTTTCTTAGCGACTGTGACATTAAGTGAAGATAAGTTTAAAAAAAGATGATGAAATTATGAAGTTTGCTGTAAACAATGCTATTAGAATTTAAACTGAGTAAAGACAATTTTCATGATTCTCGGAACAACCTGCTGGTTCGACTGAAATGGAGTAATAATTCAGTAAGGCTGACGCAATAAAATAGCTGGATCCTGTTTAAAATAATTAATAGGTGACATTAGATATTTTCAATTAAATCCATCTAATCAGTGGTGTAGTGGATCCGGAACACACCTGAACTCCGTTCCGACAATATCTTTCTCAGGGGAAATAAATAAGAAAAAAAATAAGACGTCTTTAAAACATTGCGATCTTTGCTTATTTAAAACATAATTTCTGACATTCCTATGTATCCAAAATCAATCAGAATGAAAAAAAGAAATAAAATTCTCAGCTTCAGTATTTCCCCACTGGACTGTAAGAATTATGCATGAATTATTCCGATCGAAGCATGGGCAAGTACGTCACATTATGGCAAGATGACAAATCACGCCTTCAATTAATTTTTTCCGCCAGATGGCGTAGACATGGAGAAAAAACTATTCCGTCCTTTCCTCCGCAATCTGCTAAAAATATGTTAAGAGCTTCTCAGAAAAGAAAATAATTAAAATTCAACCATAAAAGATATATTAACCGTTCTGTCTTAAATCATTGACAAATGTTAAAGTTATTACCTCAAAAAAATTTTAAATGATAGTGTTATTGTCGGATGCGAGAAATTAAGAATTCAAAATTAAAAGTATTAGCGAAAAGTGACTATTATTTAAAATTTTCTCAAAATTCAGTAAATTATGTTAGAAATTCAAAACAAACTTCATTAGAACGAAGATTGTTTGTTCTATCCGATGGTGTATCTATTTTTTTCTTACTATTATCAGAAACGATACTCTAGACGAAAATGTATGAAAAATCACACAAAACAGAACAAAACATTAAATAAAAAATTTTCTAGATTAACGTGGTTTGTTTTCTCAACTATGTAATTAAATGACACATTCTATTTTGGAAATGCAGTGTCATTTTATAAAGTCTGTGAATGACTTTGTTTCAGATTTTGAGTTA
The DNA here is from genome assembly GCA_013235015.1 of Araneus ventricosus. Taxonomy (NCBI): domain Eukaryota; kingdom Metazoa; phylum Arthropoda; class Arachnida; order Araneae; family Araneidae; genus Araneus; species Araneus ventricosus. The sequence continues at coordinate 20,552 of BGPR01012961.1, read as the reverse complement.
AAAATCGTGGTAACTCGATGCCCGGAAATTTTCCGGGCATATTATTTAAGAGGTTAAATTCGGGCTTATAGATGCATTGAGTCAACATTACGTCTACCTGTGTGCCAAATTTCATGTCTGTAAGTGCGATAGATTCGCCTGGACATCATACGCACGCACACACACAAGCATTGACTTTTATAAGTATACATAAAAAGGTTTTATACTAAATACGACAACAAAAAATGCCAAATAAACACTTCAGCAGTTTCATACGCATAAGCTTCATATGCCTTCTTTAAAATGACCACAGAAATATTATTTCTTAAATAAAAAATGATTACGTAAAAATATAAAGGTACTTATGGTGCAGTATTTTTCACAACTAGTATCATATGTTTTGCATAGGGATGATATTAAATTGTAAGTCTGAACTTAACTGTAAATATCTTTCGAGAAAGATATATTAACCTTCGGTAGGGCGCAATAGAACACGTTCGGACGCAACTCATCTGTGAGATTTAAAGTTAAATTTCTGCCTAGACTTGAGGAAAAGCTTAGCAAATTGAACTATTCGGTCATAAAAAGCTATATTTGCGTTTTTAAATAACTTTTTTGTATTTCCTTGCAGTTTCAACTAAAAAAATGTTCAGGAATTCAGGAAGTAGTTAGCGTTTTTTTCCCGGTAAGATTCCTTAACAATGACAACTGTCATCGTTGAGAGCCTGAAATAATTCGACGTTTTTAAATAATATATTAGAAATAGCCATCAATATAATTGAATTAGGGGGTGAGACACAGGTATACGAAATTTTGTAGGTATATAAAAAGAAATATTGAGAAAAATTAGGGAAATAAAAAATAAACACGGAATCTGGGGGCAACTCATATACCAGATTAACATGCCCCTCACGTATATCAAAAGAGCACTAGGAAGCTACTAGAGGTTCCACATCTTTCTCGGTAAAATTTGCACTTAGGCAAAGAAAAATATGGATTCTTTATCCCACAGATTATTAGATAAGATGCGCCCGATGGAAGGTTAATTGCAATTTTATAAAAAGGAGATTTACTTGATTCTGGTTGCATTAAAATGATTAAAACTGTTTTCTAAAATAAATTATTCGGTCCTCGAGTAAAGTTACACTAATAAATTACATCTTATTGTCAATTAATCCTCATTAATAAACTGGTTACTTTGCTAAGATGAAAATTTAACGTTTTAAGTACATTTTCTCATTAATTGGAAAACAATTCCAATTACATTTCAATCAGAGCTAAAAATTGCAAATGCAAGCAGAACCGTTATTAATAACATGGTTATTAAACAAATGAATATGGCAAGGAGATGTTTATTAGAAGAAAACTTATGATATTAGTTATCCTAAATTATGCCATAACGAAGTTTGTTTTTTGATTTAATTACAGCATCTTGTTAATACCAAAACGAATTAAATCAAGGTTTCACTCAGCTGCCAAGGGCTATAAGAGAATGATGGATTTTATTACGACATATAGAAAATAGTTTCAGCTTTAATTTCGATCCGGCTTATGTACAAGAGATTTAGAGTAAGTAGCGTGAAAATTTAAATTAAAAAAGGCGGTGATTTTTATATTTTAATGAATTTTGTCAATTTTTATTGTGTTAATTATATTTTGCACCTTTATATTTATATATTGTGTACTTTCCATTAGATACATCCATTAGATCACCAAAATGGTTTCTGATATTAACCAAACTTAACGAGAAAATGACCTATACCCCCCAAACCCTATGCTAATTAGAGAACCTTAATGTCTCTTGTAGTTTACGTAAACGTGAAATAACATAATAATGTGAATTTCTTATGAATAGGAAGTAAAAAGAGGGTCCGTACATCTACTCAGTACTCGCAAAACCTATTGTCACCACATAATAAAGTCAAGCTACAAGGAGGAAAGATCAAACATATCCTTTGTTCAAACTTCTTATTCAATGCTGATCTACTATTGTGACTAAGATGCAAAGAATTACAGAGTATAGTATAACAATAAAGTTGATTTATTAGCTTGAAGCAGCTCGTAACATAAGATAAAAGAGCACTTGTTCACAACTTGTGGGACGCAGTATATATGTTACGGTCAATGTAGCTAATCGGTAATTGTGGGTAATTACCGCGATAATTATGCATAATAACTGGCGATTGTTCATAATTACCAAATAATTCGGTTAAAGTCACTAATGTATGAGAATTTCTCATATTAACCGGTTACTATGAATGATTACCAATGAAGTTCGGTCAACGTAATTAATTACATTGACATATGATCTCACTGACAGAACGTCATTGGTAAATTTGATTAATTAAGCAAAGTTATTCTAACATTCAATGAGCAAGCAGAGCTACTAGGTTCCGGCTCCCGCTGGAAGCGAAGTCGAAAGATGTTTTTTTTTTCAATTAAAAAATTTGTCCGGTGCCCATTTCAGACGCCGTAGGCAATGCTACCGCAATTGTTCCTGCTTCATTTGAATAATTAAAAACGCAGATTCCTTACATTCAATGACCTAGCGAAGCAACTAGGTTCCCTCTCTAGCTGCTGGAGAAGCCTTAGGATGTTTTCTAAATTTAAAAAATCTGCCCGTTGTCCACTTTAGATGTCGCAGGTATCGCGAACGCTTTTCGATGTTAAAATTCTACATTTGAAACAGGAGATAGTGAAAATACAACCCACGAATGCACTGGGTTCGAAAATATTTAAGTTTAAGCGTTTAAGCACCAACTCTGATGAACACACTTCAAATATTCAAATAGGAAAAACCAAAATAGATTTCAATCGAAAATAATTAAAATGGCAAAACTTCATTGGTAATTATTCATAATATCTGTCTAATGTGGTAAATTCTCATAAACTTTTATTTCAATTTAACCAGCTTATTTCTTAATTATGAGTAATCGTCGGAAATTATACACAATAACCGATTACCCACATTGATCGTAACATATATACAACTAAGGCCAGAGTTTTAAGGAAATATCTAGAATCGGTTAGAAAACAAATAAACGATAAATAACATTTTGCATTAAAGTACCAGTCCTTCCTTGTATTAAACTAACGTGGATAAGCAGATTTCCAATCCAATGCTCTATCAACTGAGCAAGGGGGACCACTGACTAGACTTCTTTGTGCGGCAATATTTACGTTATCTCCTATTCAGTGTCGAATCGCCAAATATAAAATAAATGTGACAAGACAAAATACTGACTGCCATGCATATGGGAATTACTAAAACTGTTATCGGTTTATTTTAATTTAATTTCTTGGCTTCATGTCCCATTTTCAATACGTTAATCGCCACGTGAATCAGATACGATTCACACAGCGATCAAATACGATTCATACCTACTATCTAATCAGATGACCCTTCCTTGCTGTAGTTGAGAGATAGCAGAGAAAGAGTCATCTAATTAGATAAATGGCTCGAATTTCAAGAATGAGTCGTGGTGATTAACGTGTTAAGATGCAAAGAGACTGTAGAGATCATTCTTCCAGCTTAAGTAGAATGGCGATAAGAATACTTGAGACAGCATATCTGTACGTGAATTTCTATTCTATAGCCTAACACACCAACTTGATAATCGATTAAATTTGGCTTGTACCAGATTTACCCATCCACATGATCAATCCGGTGAAATTGGGATTCCACCTAATTTCCAATTCATTCAAGCTTCTGATCGTAGATTATTTTAAAGAAATATAGGGGAAAAATATAAGAAAAGCAAATTGAAATCATTCAAACCATGTTTCATTCTCTAGTTGCTCCTTTATTATATTCTATTTATTCACATTCTACTTTGATACTTATTTGCTTTTATTTTGCAGATAAATCGACAGCACATGATTTCCAGAAATTTTCAACAAAACAACACATCTATTGGATTACCGAAACTCATTGGTTTTTGAAAGGACGTTTTACGATTGAAAATTCATATAGGCAACAATAAGAGAATTTCTACATTATCGCATCTGAAACAGGAAGTGAAAGAAGAATAATACATGAAGTACTTTTTACAGAAATTTAATAAGTTCATTCGGTTCACGTCTTGCTTGACTACGAACTCCATTACCAAATCTGCTACAGAAGACTCCTATTGTTATGAAATTCATGTAATGTCAAATGATAGCAGGGTGAAAACGGTTGAACCTGTGCAGACACATTAATCTCAGTGCCTTCAACTGTAGTTACCGAATAAACACGATTAATCCCACGGACGAAGGGAGTAACAGGGCTTGAAGCATATTGGAAGCTAATCAAAGATTATAATTATTAGACAACAGGTAAATGTATTTACATAATTACAGTGATAGAATAATTAACTTACTAACATTAAATCAAATATATTTCCCACTCCAATTTATTTTCTAGGATTATAAACAATAGGAGTCATTTTATTGAAAACTACTCTTTATAGATCTGAAGTATGGTTCTTATTATTTGGTAAATATAAATTCATATTTCTAAAATTTTAATCTGTTCATTAGAAAGCACGCAAGAGGAATAATTGCAAATCAACTGCAAGAAATTTAATGGTCAATGAAATTCAAATTCGGAAACAATATTTTTTGACAGAATTTTAATCATTTATTTTCATGACATTCTGTTCCAGATAATAACTGATATTCAATGGGAATGACATAAATGCCATTATTCTAAAATCTTGTAATTAATAGCATAATTTTTGAATGATTATCTTACAGGCATTATCGCGTGTTTAGATATCTCTATAGCATTTGAGCCTGTGAAGAGGACTTAAATGTATTTTTCAGACTACTTTCAGCCATTATCCTAGAGAAAATAAGTCCAATTCGTGTGTTCACGAATAATATGTACATTTTTCATTGCATAACATTATCATCTAAGAATGATTTTGTTGTATGTATTTTATAATTAAAAATTGTATTGAAAACAGATTTGATTAATATTTGAAAAATTTTCATACACATATTTTTTATTTGAAAAATTGCCAGGATGGTAATTAAAATCAAGTAATTTAAGTTTAAATAGTGAAAATTTAAGAAATTAATAATCTCAAAAAAATTTCAATTTTTTAAATTAACATATAAGTTGTATGAAATATTAAAAAGAGAGGTTATTTTTATAAATATTAGTCCTTCATTATAAAGACAATAAATTTGAAAAAATAATTATACTATAATATATGAAATAATAATGATATATTCATACTAGGGGTTACATCCGTTTCTCGCTCCGCTCGCCACCCCCAAGTATGATTTTTTGGGATCATTACGTGATTCCAGCTCGTTTCGCTCGCTCGCCATTTATTTATGTGTTTCTGCTAGTAATAGTAAATTATAAGTACATTAATTAATAAAAGTAAATTTAAATAATTTGAAATTGCATGAACTCCTAAAATTAATTTTCCATCAATTTCAAAAATCAAAATCTTCTTTTAGTACAATAATATATTTGTAAATGTTAAAAAGAAATTTGAATGCTAATATATATAATTCAAAAATGATTAAAAATCAAAATTAAACTTCTTGGCATACACAATTGACAATATCTTCAATAGTTTTATTTGCCATAACTTCATTCCACCAAAAGTTTAAACATGCTCTATTTTCAATGAAATGTTGCTGAGAGAAGCTTCTCCACATGTTACACACTCACTCTAATTATTATTTAGCCGAGAAAGATATAACTTTTCTCTCTGGGTAGTTATTTCTGTGTCCTCAGAAAATTTAAGTTGTCAAGAGATGACCTATTTTACCAAAATTTACCTAAAATATTACAATTTAAAGAAAAAAGTGGCTTGAAACATGCTCATATTAACTATTCAAAACTGAAACCATAATAATTATGAATTTTTAGTTTTTTTTAAATTGATAAGGTAGCCTTTTTTCAAAATCTTCAAAAATCCTTGCTTTTTCCACAAAAAAAGGATGATATATCCCATTGCACAACCTTTTAGCTAAAAAATTCACCTATTGGACAGGAAAGTGGCTTAAATTATGATCATATTAGCTATTAAAAATAATAACACATAATAATTACTTTATTTTAACTCTTTAAAACTGATAAAATAGCGTTTTTAAAAAAACTCCAATATTGTTGCTTTTTTAACGAAAATTTTCAACATGCACTCTTTTCACTGAAATGTTGCTCAAAAAGGCTTCTCCATTTCTGTAAATCTTCAATATAATTATTATTTAGCCAGGAAAGATATAACTTTTTTATCTGGGTAGCCATTTATATTTTAAACTACAGAAAGTTTTTGTCGACAGACGATATAACCCATTTCACACCTTTTTAGTTAAAAAAGGACACTTTAAGATGAAAAACGGCTTGAAAGATGTTGATATAACTTCTTACATTTAAAACCCACAATAATTATTTACTTTTAACTTTTTAAAATTGATAATATAGTTTTTTCAAAATTTTTTCTTTTTTCACAAAAATCTTAAACATACACACTTTTAAACGAATTGTTGCTCAGAAAGCTACCCACATGTATGCAGACTCACTCCAGTTATAATTTAGTCAAGAAAAATACAACAAATTTCTCTGGGTAATCACTTATGTTTTTTTAAAACTCAGAAAATGTGAGTAATCGTAAGATGAAATAGCCCATTTCTCAACCTTTTAACTAAAAATGAAATATTAGGGAGACATCGAAACTGCAAGACTGAAACTTGTTTTTTTCAAACTATCTAGCTTAAAAAAATCGTGATCTCAAAAAAAAAATGGTTAGCTCGGACTTTCCGCCAATGTAAACAAACCAAACATAAGCGTTTTATATATACAGATAAATTATGAGATTTTCATAAATTTACTGTCTTGTCGAATGGTTTTTTTCTAAGTCTGCTTGATATGTGTAAAAACATCTTACTTGTTTGTTGCTACAAAAATTGACTTAACGTTATAATGGCAGCTTCAAAAACTGAGCCAGTGATATGTTAAATAAAATTTTATCTTGCATTAAAAGACTTTCCCCGAGATTTATACATAGAATAATCATTTGTATTCAACTGATGGATATAAATCTTTATGCATGCCAATTTAAAGATGAAATTTCCAAAAATATGACACACAACAATCAATTTCTGAAATAACATCATGTATCTTTTAATCACCGAAACCAATTCTTTATTTGGAATTTTACATAAAGCACAACCATTTGTACTTGAATCACATTGTTAAAATACTTGTTTGTGCTGTGCCTCTCCTCCGCAGGAGCACACATGGAATCAGCATTTGCAATTTATTTGCCACTGAACAAAGAAACTTCTCGCTTGGAGAAATCTACAGGCTCACTCCCATTGTATTAGGTTTAGATTCATTTGGAGTAATGGATTTTAGCGGTGCAGAGAGTAGCCCGCAGAGAATTTGATTAATACGGGCAACAGAGTAAGGTCTGCACACAAATCCGGTAGTATTAGGTAAAACATTAAATGAACCCTGAGTTAACAGGAGTTCACGGAGTGTCGAGCTACATAGTAGGAATTACTTGAAACTGTGATTATACGAATATTCAGATAAAGATATATAGTTAATTAAAGTTCAATGAATTTTCCGCTAAAAATGATTCGAGTACCATTTATTAATAATATGCAAATATGCTCTCTTATATTAAATTAAGATCTCATTTAATGAGCTGCTGTACAAAGGTATAATTTATACAGCATTGTATACAGTCTTGACTTTTTGGACTGGACAGATTCATAGGTTTTTTGTTAGCATAGTTTTGTATAAATTGCCGAAATTCAGAGTTGAATGCGTATCTATAAATATGTTAGAAAACTTGCAAATATTTTTTTAATTTTTTTTCAAGAAATCTTTAAAAATATTAGTTAACTATGAAAAGAATATCCCGAATTGTAGTTAAACCGTAAGATATTTTTAGAATATATAAACAAATTATTTAATAATCTCCATTTTGGGAGTTCAACACAATTCCCCAAAGTAATTAGATACCTCAGTATTTTTCACTCGGAACAAAATTTCCCACTTCCAAAAATTTTATTTTATTAACTGAAAGAGGATTTGTTTTTCCTCTGTGGACGGAAATGTGTAATAAACAGTACCTGCATATTTTATCGTAAATAAAGCGACCGTGTCAAAAAATAACGATTTTAAATACAAACGTACAAATATTACATAATTAAAAAATTAATAAAACAAAAATAATTAAAGAGTAGTTTAATAATTTCGTAACAGTTAGTAGTATAGACTCTCAACATTGGACCGACTTTGTTTGTATCCCTTTGATAAAAGATTATCATAAGAACGAAGTTAACTGAATTTAATCTTAATTACTGAAATTAATCAATTTAATCTTAATCCGGTTAAAATTTTCAGTAAGAATAATTTTCTTCTCAAAATTGTGAAATAACTATTTGAGCATTGAAATAATTTTAGTAAGCATTAAACTAATTAATCATACCTTGCATTTGCATTTACTAGTAGATTTTAATGCCCAATTAGCTTCTTAAAATCGAAATAATGTTTATAGGATCTTTAATATTTCAATATATTTAATATCAACAATTTTATGTTATTTTTTTCTTCAGTAAATCTACATGATTCCTGAGAATAAAGAACATACGTCTTCTCAATTACAGCTACAGTGACCACTTCCTGTGTTACATTTATGCGCGTATTTTATGCATACCCAAGTCTTCATACTATTTTCAAGGACGTGGCACAGAATGTATGCAGTTCCTTCATTGGAACCCATTTATATGCCTGCTAGCAAACTGGAAGATTAAAGTCCCTTGCATATTATTTGGGGAGAATGGGCATCAATTTATTAAGGGAATTGCAGACTGGGAGCAGATGTGGGTCGTCTGATGTGACACTAATTATGTCACAGCAACTATCCTGGTTTCCCCAAGATTTACGTGAGCCATACTCACTGCTATCCGTGACATGCATGCAAGATTGTGAACCAGAAAGCATGGTACCTTGCCACAGAATGGCAAATACGGACATAATTTTAATGCTTAATCTGAGGTTTCTTAAAAAAATAATAGTTTTTCATGCAAATGAATTTACATAAAACTCTACAATGCATATTAAGTATATAAACAATAGAAATGGAATGGGTATTAATTTGTGCACTTTCATACAACAGAGTATAGAACAAAACGCTATAAACACATTTCTCTAAAGGCCAATATACCTACCTTATGTATTTTTTTTATGCATCTGGTAGTGAATTTGAGAAAAAAATTGATTTTAATATACCATAATATTTATAATGATGAATTATATATTAAGGACTAAATGTAGAAACTAAGTAAAAAATTATACTTTTTAGCATACTAACAAAAGTGTGATTTTGAAAACAGTTTTAATGAAATTTATTTTGTAAATATACGGTTCTGTTAAAATAACATTCAACGAAAATTCGAACACTAAGATACGCATCAAAAAATTACAAACATATTCGATAAAACTATCGAACCCTGAATCGATTTTTCTAATTCAAAGATTGTCAACACATTACGAGGAAGACATTTTGACGAATCGTTATCTTTTTCGGAGCTGTTACCTGCTCCATCTTTGTCATCTAAACATTCAGAATCTGTAATGAAATGTCTTGACAGTTACGAAATGTAGCTAAGTTTTGAATTAAAGAAAAAGTAGCTTCTTCAGAAATTGCTTTCAAGACAAAGTCAAATTGTTGCCATATACCGTTTAAGCTGCATAAATTCTTGAAGGCATGTAATTCACAGACCTAAAATCTTTTATATGTTATATGTCAACCAATTTTATTTATCACATGACCGTTCTAAAATTAGGTTAGTTGTTAGGATCGATATAATATTAGTTAGTTGTTAGGAAGGATATAGTATTAGCCAATGAAAACACATCACTTGTATTTTTATCAACATGGCGTTATGAACTCAAGTTCGGTAAGTAATGCTGTGAAAATGAAGGCAATTTTGATTTTTTGCAAAAGGAACGCACAATTCCATCATCGGTTTTGCTCTCGCGTCATCCGTTAAGCGATTGTTTTAGCCTTATCACATATGGCAAAATCTAGAGAGGTGACTGCTGTAGGTTAATCTATATGAATGTGTAAAATATTAGATTAATTTATAAATAATAGGGACTGAAATTAGGTTAAATGTGCTGATATTTAGCTATTTTGCGAGGCTTTCTATCAGAGCATTACAGGTTTGGCTCTTGTTATCAAACAGATTATTAAACTGCCAAATAATCAATCAATAGTTTTTTAATAGGATTATTTCTCAGTTATTCAGAAATTTAATTTTATGATAATTAATTTTAGTATACCCATCCTTAAATTTTATCTGTAAAAAATGCATAAATTTATGCTCTAATATAACGCATTTCTGCAAAATAATTCTATTTACAATGGTTTTGTTAAATTACATATAAAGAAAGGAACCTGCTACAAATGCTTTATTTAATCCTTTCCATATTGTATTCCACTACCCAGAAAGGAAATATAAGGATCTTCAGCAACAGTATTTGAATTGAAAAATGCGACTTATTGATTCTAGAGAAACATGAAAGGAAAAAAATCAAACAATTTCACTATTCTTGGAACTAAATTGAAAACATCAGAGAGTAACTTCTTGAACATCGGACAACCAATTTTCCCACTGTCGGTTTTTCTTAAAAAAAGGAACAGGAAAAGGAGAATGTAATTTTGTTCCCTTGTAAACCCACAATTGATCTTTTATTTGTCGTTGTACATGCTTCATGCAATAAACTGCAATTCAATGAAGGGAATGATAGCTGAATTTCCCAACGTTTTTATCTTTGGAAAAATAGATCTTCCGTTAGACATTCATAGTGTTTTAAGTAAACTGCTCTTTCAGTTTCAATTTTGTTGCAATTTTGTTTATGTTTTTTAGAATTGCTTTTCCAGGAAATGTTTCAAGTTGAAAAAGAAACTCCTATAGTAGACGACATAGTTTTAGTAACAAGTTTCAAAACTATGATTTGTTTACTTTTTATACTGAACAGACAATGGGATCTGTTACAGAGGCACTCAGGAAGCAATATATAACTAAATATAGTCCCTTACTCTTTCGAAAAATAACATGAACATTGGAATATATGCTTTGTTCCTTTATAAAATAGTTCGAAATAAGTCACAAAAAGAGTTTTACATCTTAAGTAACTACAAAAGCTGAAACAATATTAAAAAAAAATATTGTAAAAAATAGTTTAAAATATTCCACTTTGAAATGTAGCCAGTTTTATTATAAATAAATTTGAACTTCTGTTCAGTTCAGTATGCTTAAATGAGAAATTAAACTAAGCATGCTGGTGATAATTATAGTTAATAGCACTGAAATTAAAATTAAAAAAAACTTTAATTAAACTAAATAAATTAAATGATACTTATGATCACGGCTAAAGCGGAGAATAACATGTTTTGATTTTCTTAATAAAGAATATTCATTTTATTCTGCATTTTCATTTCACACATGATGTATTACTATCATCTAAGTTAATACTATATCTGAGTGATAAATTAATTCTCGAAAAAATTCCCAAAGCAATTTACATTTACTCTATTAAAATATGATGGAAGTAAAAAAATATTTTTAGCAAATCAGGATCGAGTTTTATCTTTACATTTAGAGAGTGTGATTTCAGCATATTATATTGGGTTTACCAAAAATCTTTCACGCATTTTGAAATTAAATATAAAAATGAAATAATTCGACCAGAAAAGTGAAGTTGGAGCTAACATTCTTCTCATGATGTAAAATTAGTTTTCCGCTCAAAGAAAGATAAAAAAATACTTGCGAATTTTTGCACATAAATGGTACTGTCCTTTAGAATAAACAAAGAAATTCATAATGGGCTGTTACAGGCCATTTATTTCGTGACAAGAAGTTGAAAAAACATTTATATTCTACAGTACAATTCCAAATTGGTATATAAGCGTCTTTTGTAGCGCGAATCATATCCAACTTCAAAGCACTTTACGTCTCCGCTAGCATTTTTTGTGAAAGAAACTGGATCATATGTTTAATTCGTTTCCTCGGGGTCAGTCACAGGGGGAAGCGTATACTTCGTCCTTGATATATCCCAAAAGAAGAAATCAAGAAGGGTTAGGTCTGGGACACAAGATGGCGATAACAATGGACGATCTCCTCCAAACCATTCGCCAGTATATTCCTCATTCAAATAGTCTCTTCAAATTTTGTCACAGTGTGGAGTTACACCATCCGATTGCCAAACAATATTCACATGCAATCGACAAATTTGAAGGTAAGTAAAAATTATATCCGGATAAATCTCTTTTTAGACTGAAGGAAAAGCTAAAAAAATGTGTCAGTGATAAGATTGCATAATAAGCCGCACCATACATTGAGTTTCGGGCAAGCGAGGATTATTTCAACAGTATTATTAGGGTTTCTCAATCTTCTAACTTTCCAGGTAAATGAAAGGTAGCTTCTTCTGTAAAAGGAATAATACATCGTAAGAAATAAACATCTGATTCTGTGTGTTCAAGTAGATCAATGGAAACCTTCAAATGTTGCGGCTTGTCATCTTGCGGTAAAGCCTGTAGAAGTTGCATTTTGATTGCCTTAACGTTCAGTCTTTTACACAGAATTCGTTGCACTGATGTATGTGGAATATCAAACTGTAACGACGTATTCCTCTTTGATGATGTTCGATTCGAAGCAATTACTCGTTAAACACGTACGACATCAAATTTTTCCATGAAAATGCTTGGCCGGCCGCTTTTCTCTCCAAAACACTTTCAGTTTCTAAAAATTACCAATACCATTTCAAAACCCTCTTTTGAAATGGATGGGTGTTTTTCTTTCCTTGCACAAAACTTCCTTTGGACCGTAAAGATAGATTTGGATTCAAAGTACTAACTTACACGTAATTTTTGCGAGGCAAAATTCATATGAAAATCCAAAAAAACCTCAAAACGAAGTACAGGGTGTCCGAATAAAATGTCCCTAAATTGAAGAGGTCGCTATACTTAACAGAAAGTTGAAAAGCATAAGAAAAATATAAAATTAGATAACAGTACTCACAAAGTTTTTATTAAATGATCAATGCACTTCCACGTGGACCCCCCTTAGTAGCCCTGAGAATATTCAGCAGGTAGTCTAGTTCCAGCCATGCCCGCTGTAGCACTTCCGTAGTCACAGTAGCAATAGCAGCAGTTATTGAGACACGAAGGTCTTCAACATCACGCATCTCCCTTAGTCTTTGACGTAGCCCCAAAAGAAAAAAAATCATCGGAGTGACTTCTGGAGATCTTGGTGGCCAGGCAATTGGGCCACCGCGTTCAATCCATCGGTTAGGGAAAGCTGTATCCAAAAATGCTCGAACATCCGTGCCCCAGCGAAGAGGAGCCTTATCTTGTTGAAAGATAACAGTGGGTCATATATTCTGCATTTGGAGTTTTGCGTAAATTTCCAACATGTCCAGGTAAATTTTTGCCGTCACAGAAGTCTCAGAAAAGGAAAATGGCCCTATGACTGTATGAAGTGAAAGAGCACACTAAACATTGATTTTTGGACTGTTTCTTTTCACTTCCTGTACTGCATGAGGATTTTCTAAGCTCCAAATTCTGCAGTTGTGCTTATTCACTTTGTTGCTCACATGAAATGTTGCTTCATCTGAAAAAATGATCCGGTGTAGAAAATCGTGTTCATTTTCGATGCGAGATAGCATCTCCACAGCAAATGTAACACGCTGCGACTCATCATTTAGTTGCATTTTGTACGCACACGGCCTCAGTTTTCAAATATACACGAAAAATAAAAATTGTCGCCTTAATCTAAGAATTCAGCAGCCAATTTTACCTAATATCGCCAACGTATCGCTAATAGTTTTTTTTAATCGACTGTTCAAATTAGGGACATTTGATTCGGACTCCCTGTATATAAAAAGTAAATTCAGTAAACAAAATATATAAGCAAGTAGCGGCAACTACGAGGGTTTCACACTTTTAATTAATTAATTAATTTTTTGCTATTTTTTGAGGCACACTGCTATTCATCTATGGGCAAAATTAAGAATTAAATTTTTATTCCCATAATTTTATTAACTAATATACTAGATGATTTCGAAAATAATCGCAAACTTCGATCATCACTATATACTAAGCAATAAATTCTTCGTCATTAATGTAGCGTTAACTTTATATAACCCAATATAAATTGTAAAAGATTGAAAAAAGTACTTCACATAAATCGGCAAATAAGTTGAATTTAGGAATATCCTTCTTTTTCGTACTTTAGGCTAGAAGAAACATACCCAAGATAAAGGAGAACTACTTTTCCTCTATTTTAACGGTCCTAAAATATTGGTAACCACTAGATCTCATTCCAAAAATAGTTTTAGAGGCACTTAAAAACTTTTTGGAAATGATTCTTGTGCTTTCATTGATCTTAAACAAGGTCTTGTAGTGGGGATATTGACATTAAATGCTGCCGTAAAAAACTTTTTATAGCTCACAAATTCACAAGTAGAATTGGATTGTGGAGAGCAGACCATCTTGTATGTAGGTTATTGACTCATAAAAAGGCTATCTAAATTATGCATTTCATTTAGTTGAATGAAACGGTATTCAGGTGATTGGAAAGATTTTTTTCAATCAATATAGAGTATTAGAAGCTACTTTACTTCATGAAGCACTCTTGAAATGGATTTTAAAAAATCCATCTAATATAACAGAAAAATCGTAATCAATCGAAAAAATGCAATAGAAATTATCAAAACAAATTAAGGTTGCGGTCAGTTTAAATAAATTTTAAACTTCAGTCAATTTTCTAAATATAAGTAAATCATAAGCATTTCTGTTCGGTTATTTTCAGCAATTTTATACTAACCAAATAGTTTAAAATCATCTCAGTGCGTTTTATATTATAAGTATTTTAAACGAAAGACAAGAGGTAATGCTAGAGGATGATATTTATTTCAATCATCATTGAAGATTCAAATTGCTTAGAAATTCCATTCTTTTTTCTGTAAACTAATATGTGGAAACCGCCTGGAAAAAGGCATCTTTGAGTTTTCATTGTTCAAAGCAACACTCGTTTTGGAGTAGTACCTTAAATTAATCTATAAACATTGAAAAATAAAATTAATTCAAAACAAAAATTTAAAATGTTGTAAAAGAATTTTTCATTTCGATTATATTTCCATACAATATGAAAATTCATGTCTTTGAAATACATAAAAAGAATATTATTCAGTTCTCTTCAATGGGCTAGTAAACAAATAAATCGTCGATGTTTTTATTTACTTAAGAGAATTTTATTAAAGCAAAACTGTTGATATTCTAAATAATATTTCTGAGATATTTCATTTAAAATGCATTTTGTAATGTTTTTTCTTATATTTAAATAAAAATGCAATACTTTGATGCTAAACAATGCTTATTTTAACGTATTTACTAATGACTGTAAACACGATAACAATGTTTCAATTAAAAATTTAATTTCGAGTCTTATTTTTCTTAATGACAAACTTTTTATAAATACATACAACAAAAATTAGATCCCTATGCTGAATATTTAATTACTCAAAAAAGTTTTTAAAAAATTCATAATGCATTGTTGTATATATGTGGAATATAAGATATGAAAGCTTTCTAATGTATGATTCTTCTTCCTTTCCTTTTACTCTATGAACAATGAAAACACAAGCTGAAAATATAACAAAATAAAAAGATATTTTTAAATATACTTGTAATAGCTGTAGCAGAACTTTCCAAATCGATATTGTGACAAAATCAACTTGTAGGTGTATGTGAATGCAATCCAATAAGCAGGATTTAAAAAAAATAAAGCTCTTTATTTGACAAATATTCCCAAGCAAAGGAACGTAGCACAAGTATTAACACAGCACTAGTAAAATTTTACAACAGAGACTACTAATAAATCTCAACACAACGCTGAAAGGTTTCTTGTTCCAACTCACCAGCTTGCTTGCAGGTCAAATTCCAACTAACTCTTCTTGGCTTGAGAGCTTGCCTTTATACTTTTCAACAGGAACTGACTTCATTACGGAGGAAGTGACGTAGTCTCTAGAAAGTTCATGAAACCAGTAGAAATAGCTTGAAATTTCGAGGTCCTTCTAGAAAATTCTCTTTGTCGCCAAAGTCGCCAACTTTGCCGCCAAGCCACCAAATTTGTCGCCAAGGTCGCCAAATTTATCGCCAAGTCGCCAAGTTTGTCGCCAAGATTAGCATCTCAGGGAAACGGCTTTATAGCTTTGTAACATTGCTCCCCTCTTCAAAGACTGCACGTCCCGGCAGTCTCATTACTTAGAACTATGATCAGTGGCCCTGTATGGAGCTAGCCGATTTATATGGATGACTTTTGGCTTGGCATTGGGTGACCTCTGTACCCTGTAGACAATATCGTTCAGTTTCTTGACAACAGTATACGGTCCTTCCCAGTTCTGTTGTAACTTGGGGCTCAGGCCTCTCCGTCGCTTCGGGTTATACATCCAGACTAGATATCCCTCCTTTAAATGGTGGTCTGTTGCTCTGGAGTCGTAACGAGTCTTCATTCGTTCCCTGGACAGTTCAACTTGCTCTCCGGCAGATGCCTGTACACTTTCCAAACGTGCCTCTGAATTAGTCGGCGAGGAAGGTGTATCCCTCGGTCTTCCAAAGAGAATGTCACAGGGGAATCTTAGCGTCCGATCAGAAAACGTCTCTGCTGGAGTCCTTCCACTTACCGACTTTTCTTGTTCTGTTTTCGGCCCTTTTTGGGACCCGCAAGCTTCGCATTCCCAACACCATTTCTCAACGTCGGCGCGAAGTCGGTCCCAGTAAAATCGCTCCCGAGTTTTACGCAAAGTTTTCATGATTCCAAAATGTCTTCCACTTGTGTTGTCATGAGTCTCTCGTAGAACTTCTTGAATTCTGCAATTTGGGAGAATTAGTTGTCGTCGATAAAAGCCTCCATCATTACTCTCCCACTTGCGATACAGAACACCATCTTTAAGATATAAGGAGTTCCAAAGAGCCCAATATCGTTTGGTTGCAGGACTCTCATGAGGTATTTCTTGCCAAGATGGTCGATATGCCGAATTTAGTTTCATCTTCAGAATTGGTCTAATATCTGGATCTTCCAGCTGTGCTTTTTGGATCTCACTTAAAGACCATCCGTTTTCAGTTGCCATGGTTAAGGCTTCCACAGAAAAATCTGTTTCCGTTCTGAACTTCTTTTCAGCATTCGAACAAGGTTCGCAGCCTTCAAAACAGAGTCGTCGAGATTGCACATTCTTTCCATCAGAGGTTCTTTTGCGATGTTGTGTACTGCCTGAAAACAAAGAAATTTTCTCCGATCCTGTTCGTATCTCGTTCTTCTCCAGGTCTACCGTAAATTTAAATTTTTGTAGAAAGTCCAGGCCGAGAATACAGGAATCGGTGATATCAGCTACGTAGACTCTATGCTTGAATTTTCTGGATCCACATTCGATTGAAGCATCAAGTTTCCCTTGTATCTTTGCTTTTTCACCTGTGGCAGTCTTAAGGGTCAAATTTGGAGCCGTGTAAATAAGTCTTTCTTTCACTTTATGGGCCAGGTCTGCTCTTAAAAGAGTTATATTCGTGCCTGTGTCCACCAAAAACAAACACTGGATATCACAAATCGATCCTTTCAGATAGAGTCCATTTTCCCCACCGCTAAGTGTAGAAACTTTCAGTCCTTCTTCAGGGGATTTATTCAGAGTAGGTATCTTTTGTTCCGCAAGACCACCGCAAGTCAATTTTCTTGAGTGAACGTCATTCACTTGGCACGCCCTCTGTACATGCCCCTTCTTAAAGCACTTCCAACAAGTCAAGTTCGGATTTCGCCGAGGAGCGTTCTGTTCAGCAGCAAGACTCTCCACTAATTTTTCCAACGCTTTCAATAGAGATTCAAATTTATCATCTCTTTCTTTCCAAGTGTCATCGTCTGTCTCCATTGACCTTGCGTGTATAGAGATCTTTGAAGTAGTTTTCGCAGATTCAAATTTCATGCTATATGCCAAGGCCGATTTCAAATCCGTAAAGTCCATTAACCTTGTTGAAAGTTGCGTTTCTTCGTCTCGGATGGCATCGACGAAGTACGGAGCTGCTAAACTTTCCTGAACATCCAGAGGGCACTCGGCGTAGGCCAGGATCATGAGTCATTCCACATCGGCAGCCAATACTTGAAGGCTTTCTCCTGGCTTCTGTCTTCTTGTTTTCAGTTCAGTTCTATAAAACTGCGTCAAGTGGCTGTCTCCAAATCTAGATTCCAAAGCTTTCTCGATGGTCGTTAAGCCTGTCAATTTATCAGCTGGAATTCCTTGAAGAAACTCCGCTGCTGATCCTCGGAGCGATGCCACAAGTTGACTGGCTTTCACAAAATCCGTCCATCCATTTGTAGAGCTGACGACGTTGAACTGAGTCTTAAAAACTGTCCATGATGTTAGCCCGTCGAATGTCAAGGGTTTAACTCTCGGCCGGAAATACATTAATTCTGGATTTGCCGGGACGTTGTTTGGTCTAGTTTCAAGACCACTAAGTCTTCTCTCTAGGTCGCTCATCTTTTCTTGGACTTTGCTTTTCACTTCCTCGATCTTCATATGGACCTCTCCTTGAACCTCTTCAATCTTTCCTTTCACATCTTGGACTTCTTCTTCCATTCTTCCTATACATCCATCAACATGGTCCTTGATTCCTTTCACTTGACTCTCGACGTGAGTTCTCATCTCTTCTTTGCCTGCTCGGATTAGATCTTTCATTTCTTCTTGAACTTGCTCCATTCTCTCCTGTCCAGCTTCCATTTTCTTTTCCAATCCAGCCTTCATCTCTTCTTGACCAGCCTTCATCTCTTCTTGACTAGCCTTCATCTCTTCTTGACCAGCCTTCATCTCTTCTTGACCAGCCTTCATCTCTTTCATCATGGCTAGCAACATCTCGAATTTTTCATCCATTGCTCTGGTCCAAGGCATAGACAGAAAAATCTAAACCCCACTTCTGACACCAAATGTGACAAAATCAACTTGTAGGTGTATGTGAATGCAATCCAATAAGCAGGATTTTAAAAAAATAAAGCTCTTTATTTGACAAATATTCCCAAGCAAAGAAACGTAGCACAAGTATTAACACAGCACTAGTAAAATTTTACAACAGAGACTACTAATAAATCTCAACACAACGCTGAAAGGTTTCTTGTTCCAACTCACCAGCTTGCTTGCAGGTCACATTCCAACTAACTCTTCTTGGCTTGAGAGCTTGCCTTTATACTTTTCAACAGGAAGTGACTTCATTACGGAGGAAGTGACGTAGTCTCTAGAAAGTTCATGAAACCAGTAGAAATAGCTTGAAATTTCGAGGTCCTTCTAGAAAATTCTCTTTGTCGCCAAAGTCGCCAACTTTGCCGCCAAGTCGCCAAGATTAGCATCTCAGGGAAACGGCTTTATAGGTTTGTAACAATATCGATAAAAGTGATGCTTATCTTATCAGAACAGGTTTTATTTCTAATTTTATTAACCCTTTCATTTTTGATAATTCTAATTTGTTTAACATAAAGGCATAGCATTCATAGAAATGACTTCTTGTCGAAAAATATCTTATAAATTAACCGACTGACAAACAAATTCTCTGAAAGAAAAAGTGCTGCAAACTTCTGAATGCAGCAGCGTGCATCATGTAATTATATTATTTTCAAAGCCATTCGACAATCAGACAAATGTTGCATGTCTTGTAGATTTGAAATCGTGATTTATTAGTAACTTCACATTATATTAACAATCAAAACTTATATGGATCTTCCGTATATTATGAATAATGAAAGTTTGGTTGATGAGATTAATTTCATAAAAATTTATGACAGAATACATTAATTCAATGCTGAATATAATATCCACCTTTGCACATTGCATATAAATTTTGTGTATTAATCTAAGCATAGTATAACTTCAAGTAATATAAAAAGAATTTCTAGAAACATTCTTGAACTAGTTTCATAAAAAGAAGAATCAGTTAATTTAACTACATTCTAATTTTTAGTCTTTAATTTATAATTCATTATTAAAAATATTACTCAATCTTGATTTTTTTTCTCTAAATCCCTACAAGATGCCGCCACGAATTCTAAACCAAAATTCAATTCAATCAATTAATTAAATCATAAATGATTTCAGAAAATATTTAAATAGTATGTTGTGATCACCAACACACAAGTATAACTTCAAAATTCTGGTAAAACAGGAAGTGACTGAAAACTCAATTAAAAGATTTCATCTCTGCACATGAAAATATCAAGTGAAATAAATTCTGTAAAACCATTAAGTTTCATAGTATATAATGAGCTTGAAATAAATCGGCATACGACTAGTATACTTAATTTCACATAACGATATAGGCAGTAAAAATTAAGTTTGTGTAGCAGAATGTGGTTTAAGAGTATCAAATAAACACAGAAACTCAAAACTCCCTCTTCAACCATTGTTATAGAACAGGGTTGGCGAACCTATGACCCGCGGATCAGACGCAGACCCACGAAGGCTTTTAAAATGACCCCATGCGTTGATTCTTATAAACTTATATATTATATAATGAAAGAGA
>BGPR01012960.1:29661-43169 GCA_013235015.1 Araneus ventricosus | reverse complement strand
AGCAATAATGCATAGGGTCAACAATAATGCATAGGGTCAACAATAATGCATAGGGTCACAAATCCCAGCAAGGAACCTACACGTTATTTTTCTCCTTGTAGCATAGGCCTCTACGAAATTGATGTATAAAAGAGGCAAAATAATCAGCCAGCGGCATGTCTTAAGCCCTACTGCGATGACTGGACCCTTGGATTTTTTAAAACAAATTTAAAAGTACACTCAGAAATAAAACACACCGACAAAATGTTTTATATTATTTGAAAGAGAATTTAGTGCCCTATAAGATAGTGTAATTTAATTCTTTTAAAATTTTATTGGCCTTTATCTATTTTTAAATCATTAAAATGGTATACCAAGTAGACAAAGCAGAACATTTTCCACATAATTTGCTTTTCTACATTTAACAGAGGTGTTGAAACCGCCGAAGCTACTTGTGCGATTTGTGTCGTGTATGGAGAAAGAGCAAGTCTCAAAATACTGCTTAAACAAAATGTGATTGAAGCAAATTTATCAAACTATCAGATGAGTTTTTTTTTCAGGGAGGGGGAAAAAAATTGAAGATGAAGAACAAATCTGAAAATCACTTATGAATTGTCACTAAGCCTTTATAATTATTTTTTTCCATTCAAAGAATGTGCTTAACGAGTGCAGGGCCGTCTTAAAGAATATGAACGAAGAGAACTATACTGGAGTAATTTGCCACCCCAAGAAACCATAATAGGAATTGGAGCATCTAATGAAGGAAAATGCCTTCTTGTTTTGCATTAGTAACCACAGCCTCTTGAAGCCCCACTCCAGTGGAGGCCGTTCACTTTACTCTTCACATTGGAAACTGAATGATTAATTTCGATCTAATTTCTGGTGTTTTTTAGTGTTATTGTTACGAAAATCGTCCCGTGTGTGTGCTGGGAAAACAGTCCAACAAGCAGGATAATGGAAACAGATGCTTTATTCAAGAAAATCCCAGAAAACACAAAGCGCAGGTAACAGTAAAAACAGCACTTGCACAAATTAGCAACAGAAACAGACAGCAAATCACTAATAATTACAGTAACAGCATTTTCAGTACCGCACGGCGTCTATCAACCTGACTCCAACAACAATCCCAGTTGATCAACACGTTCAAAGTCTAAAGACGATTCACCATGTTCCAAGTCGAACAAAGTCTCCCTGTGATATACAAGGCTATTTATAGTCTCCCCGATGTCCATGGAATCATTTGAAGAAATCCAGATCTCGGTCCCTAATATAGATACCAAAATTCTAGAATTTTCGAGATCCTACATTTTGTCACCAAGGTCGGGTATCAATGGATCCATTCCTCTGGCATTTCCATACATACTGCTGTAGAACACTCTTCCCAACCATAAGACTAACATTGCTGGGAAGTGACATTTCATGTTCGTAACAGTATGTATTTTTTGTTCTTCCTTTCCTCTTTATGATTTCACAGTAAGAGAGACGAATGGAAAGGATTTCAATGAAGTGGAACGCATGACCAACTCAGCCCCTCAGAGGGGTTCGAGTGGCCATTCCTAGTGGTTATTTTAACACTATATCTATGAGCCAAACAAAACTGGCCATTGAGAAGGATGGCTGCTATGCAGGGGTGGATGCTTAGTGAAGTTCTACAGTATAAGTAGTTTACAAACTGGTTTGTTATTTTGAGGCACTGTGCATGGGATATTATTGTTTCACACCACATTGAACTTACATGAGTATAGGAATAATCTCAATTCTGGCCTGAGCCGCCAATTTTATAGGAAACGGAATTATTGTCATCATCAGGTGAGAGCACCAAGGATAATAGATGATAGACGGGAGTTTGTAGAAGAAGCATTATCTTATGGGCACCCTAGGGGTGATGCACCAAAGACAAAGGATGAGAGACAGGAGTTAAAACTAAATTATTTATTAATTAAAACAACATAATATGAAATGAGCAAGGTATTTACACAGGTAATTATTTACAGTTCGGTAGGAAAGATTTAGGGTTGTTACTCACTTAAGTTATCATCTTACATAATTCGGTAGAAGGTTTAGTTAGTTATATAGCTTAGTTACAGCTTACAACACAGCCATCGCCCATCACTGCCGTGCTGACAGGGACGAAAACCCCGTAGCTCGTTGCCTATTGCTCACTTACCGCATGACTGGTCCGTTCGATTTCAAAAAATCATCTCATGCAGATTTAAACATTACACTGGGTTTTAACGGAGAGCTTACACCTACGCATCATGTCATTACCGTGAGAAAGCGCATGATCCTTATCGTCCAATAACTTTCTGCTGACACCACAATATTCAAATGCGCTTGTACGGAAAGTGAAAGAATATTGTTAGGAAGGAATTAAACTTGCGCTTTTAAGCTAGACTGGGAAAATACAAATCCTACATGAGTGTCTAAAAAACTGTTAATGAGTATAATTGCTTACTGTTCAAAATTATTACACCATCTTAATTTTTTTTATTTCATTAGAGTTGTATGTTTGTTGCTATTGTCAAACATTTTGAATTTTTGTGTTAGGAGTTCTCACGTTTTTCTTAAAATAAAATTGTTGTTCTATTCTAATTGATCTCTAAGATTGCTTAAAGTATGACAATTTCAAGTATATGAAATAGTATTTTAAACTTAACTTAAATGATAGTTAAAAATAATCAGGCCAACATCTTTCTTGTATTGTGAAATAATTTGAAAAAGTTTCAGATTGATCCGAATTTGGTATCAATCTTTTGTTTAAAAGTTCTCTGTAGAACAACTATTCAGGACTCTTTTCATTGGTAAGTGAATTCATGCCCCTAAGAACGAAATGACCGACTAGTCAAAATGTATAAACATACATGTATGATATTTACAGAGGGTCCCCAAGAATTTTTGCGCAAGGGGCTCCCAAAAAGCTTAATCTGCCCTGTATATATTTTTCGATAAGTGATTTTTTTTTTTTATCATTAATGACTTATGTTAAAAGTTGAATGTAATATACAAAGCTTATTTTTTAAATTAAGGGATGAATACTAAATTCACATTTGTAGGTTAAAGATTCATCATTTACATGCATACATCATTGTTTCTTTGCATAAGAATTTCACATAATTATGTCAATTTTCATTAAAAAAATATTTTTTTTAACCTTTAATAGAAATTGAATCTTTAGTAGAAAATAGAATTTAGAACTTCTAGGACCATTAATAGAATAGAATTATATTAATAGAAGTTGAAAATGAATCCTTTGGAATTAATGCCAACAAAAACTATTCTAAAAGCAAAAATAAACACTTCTATAGAAACAAAGGAATAGAATGGTTACTAGAAGATGCAATAAAAACAAAAATTTACATGAACTAGACTTTATTTCAGAACAAGTTTTTTTTTTTCACATCTATACATCCACATGTGAGTAAGAAGAGATGATTATTTGTAAATGCACATTTTTTCCAATGAGGAGAAAAAAATAGAACATTTGGGAAAACGTTATTTAAGTAGCCAAAATAAGTTATAATACATCAATATATTTTTTTATGACTACAGTCTAAAAGAGTATTTCAGGAATTTTAAAGCATTTACAAAAATTGAAAAATATGTACAATGGAATGATTTTTTTTATTCAACAGTGACAGACTTCGCTAAATTTCGGGGGCAATCCACCTGAAAAAAAAAGAGGAAAGAAATGCATTTTGATTCACAAAACAGAAAATATGAACATATAAATTATATATGAGAATTTTGTTGAAAAGCTCATGAGTATTCAGATTTAAATCAAAGCATTATTGAAAGAGCTCCCACTCTTAACAAGGATAGAGGGACTTGAGCTCCCACTCTTAACGAGGATAGAGGGACTTAAAAACATGTGCTAATATTCAGCGAAAAAGGATTTTTTTTTTTTTCAGTTTTCTACCTTTAATTGTCGAACTCATTAAAAAACCAATTAATTAAAAAGCAACACAAAAATCTAATTTACTAAATACAAAATTCTATTTAACTAAAAAAATATATTCTCTATAAATTATATATTTAGTTAATCAACAATCTTTAAGTATATTAATACAGTAAAAGTTTAACTAACCAGCATGCTCGGGAAACGCCGATTTCCGGATAGTTGAATGTGACGGAAAAAATGGGGGGGGGGCCCGAGTAGCTTTTTTTCTTTATAGATTTTTTCGGCCAAATAATTTGTTTTTGTCATCTTAAAATGTGCATTAAATATAATTTTTAAGAATACGTCTGTATCTTCCATAACATTGTATTTACAGAATATATTATGAAGATTTTAATTTAACATCGATGATAAAAAGAAAAAAAGTACGATCTGTAGCCAAATTTTTACCGTAAATATATAGATTGTAAAAATATAAAAATAGCCGACGAAACTGAAAAATATTCTACTCAGCAAAGCATAATAAAACTTTT
This sequence comes from Araneus ventricosus, assembly GCA_013235015.1. Lineage (NCBI taxonomy): Eukaryota > Metazoa > Arthropoda > Arachnida > Araneae > Araneidae > Araneus > Araneus ventricosus. The sequence goes on along the minus strand of BGPR01012960.1, from coordinate 38,762 downwards.
TTAAGTGATCATAAACAAATCCCAGATTGCATATCAAAACTAATTATCTTTTAAAAAATTGCAAGGGTTATTGCGTAATACACGTACCTCCAATTCTCCCGCACGTGATATTACGTAATTGGAATCAACATCTGCCGGTACTCGGACAGTAAAAAATTAAAGGAAAAGAAAGAGACTTACTAATCTGGAGTAAACCCACATGAACTTTTTTTTTTTACCGATTCTGTCCCTTTACCTTTTTTTTGGTTGTCAATTTCGTTTTTAGGTCTTGTTTTTCAGCGAAAGGTGAGGAACTTTTTTTTTGGTTCTCACTTTTGAACCCCCATAAAACAAATCTATGTACATCACAGTACTGTATATTGCTTTTTTCCCCCCTTCTACTCCCCTCCGTGCACAGCGGCCGTTGAATTCCAGAAATAAATTGTCAGCAGAACGGCGAGGGCACGCGTGTGCTAAATTTTGGCGAGTGAATGTAACATTTTTAGAAAAACTCATTTTCTAATTTTTCTGGTTAGTTGAGCTTTCTGGATACTTGAATGCTGGATAATAGAGAATTTACTGTAGTCTAGTAATTCATTTAACTATTTTAATAGTCTAATAATTAATAGTCCAGCAATTAATTTTATTAAAATTTTGCATTTGCCATTTAAAACTGCTTATATAGAGATTAAATTAATCAATACAACAATATCTGTTATGGAAGTTGGGAAGCAAAAAAGGGGGCCCCTGAGACTTGCATTGCCTAAGGGCCCCTTGAGGACTTCATCCAGCCCTGACAATACTCACATTACACCCTCTGAGAACCGCTATGTGATAAGAGAGTAACTGCAGTGGGATGACCGTGAGAATGCCTTGCAGACAGTCGACAGTGTGAGGGACTTCTAGGAACTTAAAGGCGTGTTTCTGTGTTTCGACATCTCCTTTCTCGCACACAATGATGGGCCGACCACCTCTCGCTGTTACCTACAGAGATATGTAAAAATGAACTTCCTGCTAATTCAGGGTTCTTACTGATTTTTTAAATTAAAAATCAAGGAGTATTTAAGGAGTTTTCAAGGAGTATTTTCAAAATTTTCAAGGAGACAATATTTACGCATGAAAAAGGGTTCCTTTTTTAAAGCACACAAAAATTATATTAGAGTATTTAAAATATTGCTAGTAACTCAAATAAATATGATTAAATTTATTTCTTTTATAAGTTTTTACTATGCTGATTTATCCAAGAATGCCATGTTAGATTTAACATCGCTCGCTACAACTACTCCAAAAGTTCAAATAGTTCACTACATACCATGATTTACCATGTTTCAAATAAAAAACTATTTCCATTAAATTTTTTTAGAATTTAAATTCTTAAATAATTTCCATGCCTCACTGTGCACCTTATGTAGTGCTCAGTGATCCAGTATTTAAAATATAGAGGTGCAAAGAGAGACATGCATTTAGATATTAAAAATTGTTTTTTGACATTTTCATTGCTTATAAAATAGTATATGAAGAAAATAAAATTAACAAAACTTCTTGATTATTAAAACTAATTTAGCTAAAAATTGATTAATAGTATCTATTTTGCTTCAACTCCACCATTACAATATGTCTTTTACAACAAACTGTGCATTGCAATTTAAAGAAATACAGTTAATTTTTCGAAATAATCCAAGAGAAATAACATTCTCCATTTGCACCATTCTATTGTTTTGGTCATTACTGATTGGCACTTAAAACCAATTATTGAGTTTTGGATATGAGATGAACATCAAATCGTAGAAAGAGCAACGCAAAATACTGGGTAATTGCAGCGGCGATTTAAAATCCTTTTTATCGGTGAAACGTAGTACACATTTAATAAAAGAAATGTTAAAAATTGAACATCAAGGAGTTTATAAGAAGGAAAACCCAAATTCAAGGAGTTTCCATAGTGCTTGAAACTGAAAATCTTTTTCAAGGAGCGTACGAACCCTGTAATTGCAATCACAATACACAGGGATGAGATTGGCAAAAAGACTGAAATCATATGCGAGCAAAAAATTTGCACCATAATTTTTACGTGAAATAAGTTTTAAGAAGTAAAACATGCAACATGAAAATATTACACTATAATAATTAATAACTTAATTATTTATAATTCAGTATGAATAAATAAGAAAAATATTAAATTATTATTAAATCATTCGCATTAAAAGTTAAGAAACAAGTTTAACACATCATCAGGGGCATCAGAAAATACAAAATTAGACATTAAAACATATTTACCACCTGTGCATCACTGAGATGCAACATTCACCCAACAGAAGTTTGAGAAGAATTATATTTAATAACCTTTTGATAAAAGTTAGCTTAATAAATAAATAAAAATAAGGACAAATAATTTCTTTTGCTTCATGCAATTGTGTGAAGTGTATTAGCTCTCTATAAATTATAATAATGTGTCATATACTGAATTCTGTTTTATTTCTTTTATTTTTATACATTTTTGCAAAAGTAACAGCACAATGATTTTGCACCTTATAAAGCGAGAGGGGTCGAGCAATTGTTCAGTTACAATGACAGATTCATTTAGCACTATTGTTATTTGAAACCCTTTGAAACATTTCTTTAATTGTTAAAGAAGTGGTTTTCTTTCGTTTTTTTATTTGTGTGGCTATTGTTGCTAATGGATCTCCATTAACACGCTTCACCCCTTGTTTTGGAGGCCTCCTATCTTTGACAGATTTTTCTTGAATAAAGGATGTGTTTACATCCTCTGCAAGTTTATTTTCAGTAAAGGCTAAAGTTTTTGCACAGTCTTCATTAGTATCTATCTGTTTAATTACTGGCATAGTTGTCGGGACTACGTTATCTGTAGAATGCCTAGTTAAATTATCTGTTGTTTTTTATTTGAGAAGATTTTTTTTGTCTCATTCTCTGCTTTCTTGCTGCATTTGCACACAGCTTTTTAGCTGCCTCTTTTGACAGGAGTTTCTTTTTTTTATGTAGTTTATTTATTTGTTTTTGTTCTATTTTTTTATTTCTTCATCTTGGTATGCCCTACAAGATGATCTTGAGTTTAACTAATTTTATTTCAACATATTTATGCATTTTTTTTTTTTTTTTGCAAAATATGCCACAGAGGTTTTGTTTTCTGCACAAAGGTGGTACTTAATACTTTGAATGGCACTGAATGTTCATCCTTGTAGAGCTTGCTGATATAATGTTGATTCATCAGTAGAAGATGAATCAGCTAGTTTCCTAGCCGGTGGAGTTAAGCCGCACGGTTGAGCATTTTTTCCCAGAATTTTCTTTCGAAAATGGAAGATAGGAAGGTTTCTTTTCTTTGTGTCAAAGCGGAATTTTCGGAAGAAAAAGCAATTTTTTTTGGGGAGGGGTTGGAACGAAAATCAGGGGGTAAAACGGAATTTTGAGAGAAAAAGAGACAAAAATGCAGAATTTTTCCAAAATAACAAAAAAGCGGAAATCCGCCAAAAAGTGGAAGAATCTCATCCCTGAATGCAGTAGAACCCCAGGAATCTGAACTAATTGAGGATGGCCTTTGTTCGGATTCCGGGAAATTCAGTAAAATACTCTTGATATATCAAATGCAGTAGAGCAATGGTTCCCAACCTGTAGGCCTCGGAAAGTTGGCCAAGAGTTGAAATCGGGGGATCTTCAAGTGTCGTCACTGAAGATAAAAAGTGACTCGAGGCTGAAATTTTCAAGTTTTAATTTAGATGCTGGCTCTCTCATGGGGAACAAACAATGTCAAAAATCCCACTGTGTTTCTTCTTTTTTTTCTTGAATCTTGACCGCATGTTTTTGAGTTTGCGTTTTCCTTGAGTTTTCTTGTGATAGCTAAGTAGTAACAATATTTTTTTTTTGCTTTATAAACAATATATTTTTGTAATACAGTCAAACCCCGTTATAACGAACCCTCAACGGACCGACTCAGAAGTTCGTTTTAACCGAGGTTCACTGTATCCGTATTTGCAAAAAAAATGTCCCAACAATCTAAGATACTACTTCTATAATAAACTTTTTAATAACATAATATTTTCATTAGTAATTAGGGCAAATAAAGTATTAAATAATATACTCAATAATAAACAAACTAAACATTTATCTTTTTTTACTTATTTGCTAATCCACTACATTGAAAAAAGATGTTATTTTTGGTTGAAAAGTTTTCGATTTTATATATAACTCGTCAGTTTGTTTATCCACTATTTTAAACAGGTCCACAACATGCTCGTAGATGTTTTCAGTGGCAAAAATTTGTTCAAGACGTTTGTAGCTGCTTTTGCAACTGCAATTGAAGGCCCTTGTTCGTCTTGTTTTTCCTCCATATCTGAAGACGAATCTACAATAGAGTTGTTTTTTCATTTACTAATGCCACAATATCTTCCTCACTCACTTCCCCAGCTGACCAGAAAGTCTCCCCCACTTCCCTGGTTGACGCCAGGCCAAGTGTCCACCGGGGGAGGAGGGGAGATGGAAACTGTAAAGAGCCTTGCCTATTGTCCCACTTATGGGGTTAGCAGCGACTCTAACAAACGTACAATAGACTGGCAATGTGGTCGCTGGACCAGGGTATTTCATGCAAAAGGGGTAACTCTTGTAGAAGTTGGGTTGACTTGAGCACAATTAGTAAAGAATGTCCCTTTGGGCAAGTAAAAGTTTGAAGTTTTAGAAATTTTCAGTTCGCTGTAACCGGTTTTCTAGCGTTTCCTGTTCGTTGTAAACGTATGAAAATACATTATTAACATAGGGCTTCAGTTGGGACCATGTAAAAGGTTCGCTGTAACCGAGGGTTCGTTATATCCCGGGTTCGCTATATCACGGTTCGCCTGTATATATTATATGTGTTTATGTATTGTATGTGTTTATATTTTTTTCTTGTATATTTAGTTAGTGGTCCTCAAAATACTTTTTACACAACAGGTGGTCTGCAAAACCAAACAGGTTGGGAACCGTTGCAGTAGAGTATTGACTCTGGGTGAGGCGAGAAGGCATTCAGAAAGACGATGTGGCAATTTGCACGGTGCAGTGGCAAACAAGTTGAGGGTTACTAATTAAGGTGCTGTATTCTTTCTTAAAGACCAATCGAATGTTCCTTTTAAATTAGGAATACACATTAGACTGCTTTATTTCCGATTCATAATTGTTATTTTTCTTTCATTTTTTAGTAAAACCTTTTCAGAAAATTAAAAAAAGATATTCAGATTTATCCAAAATTTCGGATTCCCAAGATTCTACTGTATGTTGAAATTTTTAGAAATTAAACTAAATTTTGTTGGTTTCTATGAGATTATAACAATGAAAATATAGATTTATAATTCACCAAATTTAGATATTCAGTTAATCAGCAAAAACTGTTTCATTTTTAATCTTTAGTTAATACTCCAATTCCTAACTTAGCCTACAAACGTCACGTTTCCGTTTCCTAAGATCTACATAACAGGGATGAGATTGGCAAAAAGAAAGAAATCATACGCGAGCAAAAAATTTGTAACCATAATTTATACGCGAAAGACGTTTTTAAGAAGTAAAACATCAGAACACGCAACATGAAGAAAATATTACACTATAATAATTAATAACTTAATTATTTATAACAGGGTGCGTAGTGAAAAATTGCTGCAAAAATTAAGCCCTTTTTAAGCACCTTAGCCAAAAAAATCAAGCACCTTTGAAGATGCATGCATACGTTGACCCACGTATTTTCTAAGCATATGATGATTTCTGTTTTATAATAATAATGCATAGTTTTTATTGAAAATTTTAAAATATATTTTTTAAATTTTAAATATGTATTTTTTTAAAATTTTAATATTTATTTCTGTATTTGCACAACGGCTTCTATTGTAAAATAAAGGATGTATTTTTGATTTTACAAAAAATTAAAAATTATAATGGAAATTGCCATTATCAAAAATTAAATGAACTTTTATAAGATTAACAATAAAAATCTGTTACCGTTTTCAACATTTCTTAAAATTAACAAATTACCAGTTAATTTACCCCTTGAGGATAATCATTCCAGTATTTCAATATATGGCGCTACCCATTGTTGAAATAAGAGGGAGCATGAAAAAGGTCATTAATAGTCCAGTCAATGAAGGGTTTGAAAAATAAACATTAAATCATATAGTTTTGAAAATTGGTACACAAGTTCGTGATGGTCTCCTGATGAACGTACAAAAGAGAGTAAAATTCTCTACAAAAATATGCTTTTATTTTTCTTCTAGCTTTAATGGTTTCCAAGATGATGGGTCTAAAAATTTGCGCCCTCTTGGATTTTAGCCCCCTTTTTCTCAGTTTTTCTTGAATATCTGGAAAATTATTTAATTTTCAAATCACAAGTGATACAACAAATTAAAGAACGTAAAATTCCCTACAAAGGAGTGCTTTTATTTTTGTTCTAGTTTTAATAGTTGCCGAGATAATGGGCTTCAAAGTTTGCTACCATCTTTGGATTTCATCCCCCTTTTAAAGTCTTTCTTAAATATCTCAGAAACCATTAAAACTAAAAGAGAATTAAAAGCATTGTAGGGAATTTTACTATCATTAATTTGTTGTATTACATGTAATTGAAAATTGAAAAGTTTTTGAGAAATTCAAAAAAAGACGAAAAAAGGGATGAAATTAAAGATGGCGGCAAAATTTGAGATCCATTATCTCAGAAACTATTGTAGGTAGAAGGATAATAAATGCATGTATTTGTAGGGAATTTTACATTCTTTAATTTGTTAAATCAATTGTAATTTGAAAACTGAATAGTTTTCGAGATATTAAAGAAAAACTTTAAAAAGGGGGTGAAATCCAAGATGGGGGCGCAAACCGCACCCCCAGGACCGGGGACTTTTAGTATGTTCAACAGCAGCCTCTCGCGAACATGTGTACAAATTTTCAAAACTATATGATTTAATATTTTTTTCAAACCCTTCATTGACTGGACTATCAACTAAGATTTTGTTACAAATCCATCCACTTCGAGACAAGTTATCTCAAAAACTATTAAAGCTAGAAGAAAAATAAAAGTATGCATATGTAGAGAACTGTACGCCCTTTAATTTTTAAAGCAAATATGATTTGAAAATTGAATAGTTTTCGAGATATTCAAGAAAAATTAAAAAAAGGGGATGAAATCCAAGAAGGCGGCACACTTTGTGACCCATTATCTCAGAAACTATAAAAGCTAGAAGAAAAATAAAAGCATGTATTCATAAGGAATTTCAAGCCCTTTAATTTGTTAAATCAATTGTACATAGTTTGAGAACTGAAGAGTTACCAAGATATTCAAGAAAAACTGAAAAAGGGGGTCAAAATACAATACGGCGACGCGAGCTCCCCCCCCCCCCCAGGACTGGGGACTTTTAGTATGTTCATTAGAAGTCGCTCACAAAAATGTGTACCAATTTTCAAAATTATATGATTTCATGTTTTCTGATCCCCATTTTGGGCCTCCGTTGACTGGACTATAAGCATTATCTTAACATATGTTGACATCCCTGGATCTATCTCACCCAGGATTCCTTCCCTGAATTCTTCCCTTTCATTGGTTTTCTTTCTAGATACATCCGGTAAACAAAGCTTTATGGCTATCCTTTCAATATCATATTCAACATCTGGGGAAACAAAAAAAGAAAAAAAGAATGCTTTCTTTGCACTTTTCGAGAAAATTAAGCACTTTTTAAGGACCGCTTTTTCAAAATTAAGCACTTTTAAGGTGCTTAAAAATGATTTTCAAATTTAAGCACTTTTTAAGCACTTTTCATGACGCTACGCACCCTGTATAATTCAGTATGTATAAATAAGAAAAAGAATATTAAATTATTATTAAATCATTCGCATTAAAAGTTAACAAACAAGTTTAACACATCATCAGGGGCATCAAAAAATACAAAATTAGACATTAAACATTAAGAAAGCCTTTTGATAAAAGTTGGCTAAAAAATAAATAAAAATAAGAACATATAATTTCTTTTTGCTTCATGCAATTGTGCAAAGTGCTCTTTACACACTTAGTGCTTTTGTGTCAAGTAAGCTCTTTATAAATTATAATAATGTATCATATACTGAATTCTGTTTCATTTCTTTTATTTTTATACTTTTTTTCAAAAGTAACAGCACAATGATTTTGCACCTTATAAACAGAGAGGGGTCGAGAAATTGTATAGTTACAATGACAGATCCATTTAGCATTATTATTTGAAACCCTTTGAAACATTTCCTTAATTGTTAAAGAAATGGTTTTCTTTCGTTTTTTATTTGTGTGGCTTCTGTTGGTAACAGATCTCCATTAACACGCTTCACCCCTTGTTTTAGAGGGCTCCTATCTTTAACAGATTTTTCTTCAATAAAGGATGTGTTTTTACCCTCTGCAAGTTTATTTTCAGTAGAGGCTAAAGTTTTTGCACAGCCTTCATTAGTATCTCTTTGTTTAATTACTGGTATAGTTGTCGGGACTACCTTATCTCTAGAATGCCTAGGTAAATAATCGGTTTTATTTTGAGAAGTTTTTTTTTATGTCTTATTCTGTGCTTTTTTGCTGCATTTGCACACAGCTTTTTAGCTACCTCTTTTGACAGAACACCGCCCTAAGTCCCTGTGCCTTGAAGCCATGACAGCTATTTTACAGTTTATTGGGCACAAGATGGAATACCTCTTTTGACAGGAGTTTCTCTTTTTTTATGTAGTTTATTTATTTGTTTTTGTTCCATTTTTTTATTTTTTATTATTTCTTCATCTTGGTATGTCCTACAAGATGGCCTTAAGTTTTCAACAAATTTTTTTCAATATGTTCATGCAAATGTTTTTTTTTTTCTTTGCAAAATATGCCACAGAGGTTTTGTCTTCTGCAAAAAGGTGGTACTTAATACTTTGAATGGCACAGAATATGTTGGAATGTTCATCCTTGTAGAGCTTGATGATACAATGTTGATTCGTTAATAGAAGATGAATCAGCTAGTTTCCTAGCCGGTGGAGTCAAGCCTCATGGTCGAGCATATTTTCCCAGAATTTTTTTCAAAAACGGAGGATAGAAAGGTTTATTTTCCTTGTGTAAAAGCGGAATTTTCGGAAGAAAAAGTAAATTTTTTGCGGGGGAAAAAAAAAACCCGGGGGGG
>BGPR01012960.1:0-29561 GCA_013235015.1 Araneus ventricosus | reverse complement strand
CCCCCCCCCCCCCGGAATTTTGAGAGAAAAAACGGAAATTTCTCCAAAATAACAAAAAAGTGGAAGAATCTCATCCCTGACATAATTATAATTTGAAGCAAAATATGCATGAAATGGCAGGTATATTGCTTTTTCATGACAAAACCATACCTGCTGTAGAGCATTCATACATTTGGTGTAGACAGGATCTTTGGTCACAATCATGACAACGGGCATTGCATCGTCAATAAGAGCCAGGGGTCCGTGCTTCAGTTCACCAGCCAAAATCCCTTCAGAGTGCAAATAAGTAAGCTCTTTGATTTTCTGCAATAAAATAAGTTGTTCAGGAAATTCAAGTTTGATATAGACATAATTAAAAAAAAAGTTTGGTTGATTCTCCTTGCAAGCAGGGGTCGATCCAGGTTTTTTTTACCAGGGACCCATTTTTGGGAAAAATAAAAATATTTTTATGAAATTTTTTTTTATCATGTAAAACCTTCAATTTTAGCGGTCATATTTCTATATTTTACGTTTAATATCGAGTGTTTCATTGAACCAAATATATGCAGCAATTTGATATAATACTGAAAAAAAAATACTCGTATATGTGCAATGCCTCGTTCAAAAACTTTTAAAAAAGAAGTCAGATTAAAAAAAGGGTCCGTTTTATTGAATTGGAGTTTTGTGAAGGGGCCGCAAAACGGTCCCAATTTTCGCCTGGATTGACCCATGGCAAGTCAACAGGGCCCATCTTTTTAGAACCAAATAATCCCCTTTCAAATAAATGCAGTTTCTGAAAACAACTTAAATTTTGAATAACTGCTTTCTAGATACAGTTTCCAACACTTTTTTTTTGCCTCGGAAGTGTTATTAAGCAAGGGGATATTATCAAATTTAATCCTTAGATGACACTAGATGCTATTTTATTGCAAATATTTGCACAATTTTCTTCAAAAAATGCAGATAGCATATAACAACACATTTAGCACTGGAAAACATTTTGTCTAAAACACATTAAATCAAACTACTAACAGCTGATTAACTTTGTACAACAATTTAAGATTGATTTATCCATGAAGTTGAAATGGTTTCAAGCAAAAAATAATTTAAAAAAAAAATGGTAATCAAAACTGTTTCTATGACATTGAGTTAATTTTTACACAATAAAGTTCTTATCCTTAGGAATTCATCATAACGAGGTTTGACTATAACTGCATTCAATCATTTCATTCAGAAGAAAAAGATCAAGTATGAAATGACAAAATTTACAAGCACACCACAGAAATATGTTCAAGTTCATAGACAACATACATACAGATTAGAGAATTCTATGTGTATGTGAGTCTTCCGAGCTATGGAATGTTACATAAATTAAATATATAAATGGAAATTTTTCAAAGATAAATCTATCTAAATAACGAGATGTTGAGAATATAAATGAATTAACTGCACCTCTTTGTTTCACACACAAAAATAAAATTACAAATATAATATATATCTACAAAATACAAATATAATTATAAAATAACATAAAATATCAATCTTAAAAAATAATAGTAAAAAGCACAAAATAAATTAGCATCAAAATCACTCTAAATTTCAATATTGACGCTTACAACAACAGAATTCAACAAAAAATAAAATTGTCTCATCAACTAATAAAAAAATTGGGTACTTTTCTGTTAGCCGGGCGCAAGCGAAAAATCGCCAAATAATGAAGAATTCCGTCAAATTTCTTACAACCATTCTCTTGGCGACTTGGTTCACAATTGGCGACATTTGCGCCTGGCTAACGGAAAATCGCTTCGCTCTTGGCTGTTTTCAATTGGTGACATTTTCGGTAGGATAATGTAAATTCGCTCCTGGCGAGTTGGCTCGCGTTTGGTTTACAATTGTCGACATTTGAGCCAAATCGCTTCGCTCTTGGCGACTTGGCTCGCGTTTGGTTTACAATTGTCGACATTTGCGCCAAATCGCTTCGCTTGGCGACTTGGCTCGCGTTCGGTTCACAATTGGCGACATTTGCGCCCGGCTAACGGAAAAGTACCAAAAATTGTGTATTCTGCTAATTGATAATATTTTGAAAACTTTTTAACTCTAGAAAAGAGGCTTACCAGTGCTCCTTCCATGCAAGTGGCATAATTATAACCTCTTCCCATGACTAAAACAGACTTCTTCTGGTAAAGTTCTTTAGACAGTTCCAGGACCTCATTATCGAGGCTCAAAACTTCTTTGATTTGTTCAGGAAGAACTTTTAGACCTCGGATGATCTCGCTGCGCCTCGGTTGCATGGATATTCGGTCATCTGACATCACTAAGGCAAACATCACAAGCGAAAGAAACTGACTGGTATACGCCTGGAAACATAAAAAAATTTCTTTTATCTTATTTTTTTTTCTGCATGACATAATTAAATTGAACAAACATAACAAGTTACATTTCCATTAAAAATTATGTTAACCTAGATGTTTTTTTCTTTTACACAAGAGCCAACACTGGCTGAAACTGCGCTAATTAACCTACATGACAAGAACATTCACAAATGAAAATCAATGCATATTTTGAAAGCTAGTATTGCATATAATATTCTTTATTTTGAACTTGAGAGGAAACAAAACAAACTTAATTTGAAAACCCAAATTATGGTACAAATCTATACAACTAAACAAATGAAAATATTGCTAACAATTTAATTCTTTCAGTATTTTCACACTGATAGTTCAACTGCAAATTTCAAAAAGACAGCATTAGCAATTTATTCAAGACTTGAAAAAACAGAATATTCTCTTTGCACTGCTAGTATAGTTTCTGATCACAGGCTACCAATGCACAGCTGAACTAAATTTAAAAGCATTAATAAATATGACAAAGAATAAGGATAGGTTTAAGATATTAGAAGAAGATAAGGATATTTAAGGTATTCAGTTAGTTAAGTTTTTCTGAAAATATGAGGAAAGGGAAAGTTCTTTTTCAGCTTGAATGAGAAATATACAAGGCGTGTCCAGAAAGTAAGTACCGTTTTGTTCTACCGCAGCGCTATTGTCGCAGTTCCACGCATGTGCACACGTGTCTCTGGTTCATTCTCTGTCCACTGATGCCATTGCAGCCAGATTGTGTTGTGTTTACATATGTTAGTGAGCTTTCAAAATGTTTAAGACGACTGCCGATCCCGCCGACTGCGAAGTGCGTTCTGTAATACGGTTTTTGAACGCATAGAAAGTTAAGTCAGCTGAAATTCATCATCAACTTGTAGAGATTTATGGTGAAAATGCGATGACTGATGGAATGGTTAGAAAGTGGGTTCGACAATCTAATGATGGACGCACCAATGTTCACGACGAAGCATGGAGTGGGCGACCTTCTGTTGTCAATGATGGTTTAGTTGCAAAAGTGATTGAGAAAATTCGTGAAAACAGACGGTTCACAATAAGAATGCTTTTCGATGAGTTTCCACAAATTTCAAAAACTGTTTTGCATGAGATTGTCACAAATCGCTTAAATTATCACAAATTGTGTTCTCGTTGGGTTCCGAAAATTCTTACGGATGTCCACAAAACGAAGAGACTTGGCAGTGCTTTGAAATTTCGTACCCAATACAGTGAAGAGGGCAATGAATTTTTAAAAAAATTGTGACCGGTGATGAAATTTGGGTTTGTTCTTGAACTTGAAGCGTGATTTTAGAGGTAGGCGCCTTGACAACGATGACAACGCGAAAAACGGTGTTCAGCATTGGCTGTCTTCACTGGCGGCATCTTTCTTTGAAGAGGGCATAGACAAGTTTGTTTCTCGCTATGACAAATGTCTGAACAATGGTAGTAACTATATAGAAAAATAGTTTACGAAATGCTCTTTCATGTAAAAATAAATTTTATTTTGAAAAAACATTTTTTATGCAAATTTTTCCAAAACGGTACTTACTTTCTGGACATGCCTCGTATATAAAAGTGCGATTACAAGAGGATAATATTAAATATTTTAAAGATTATTTAACAAATTCGAAGTTACCTTTGTACTTGCAACTCCAATTTCAGGACCAGCATTGATGTGGATTCCACAGTGGCTTTCCCTACAGATGCTACTGCCAACAGTATTTGTTACACCCACAATTAGTGCCCCACGTTGCTTGCAATACCTGAGAGCAATTAATGTATCTGCTGTTTCACCTGAAACAGAAAAACTAACTCCAATAAGAGACTCGAATTGGTTTCCAATTATTTAAAATATTAGATTTCCATTTTCAAACTGTAAAAATTTCAGAAGTTTAGAAAAAGCAAACCACACTGGAAACTTGCAATACAGTTATGCTTTTGGCAATATGAATAAAGAAGACTTTTCTTAACAATTACTAATTCTATTCAGCCTTGTAAATTCTAATTAATTAGTTATTGTATTCAACAGATTGTTTACATAACAATCTACAAGTATATTGCACTAAATTCCTGCATATTTACATAAATCTAAAGTTATTTTATATTTCCAACTAATCTGGCCTATTAATTTTTAATGTTGAATTTTAATTTGAAATCATATTTCTGTTAATATTTAATTCTGAAGCAACATCATGGGTTATAAGGGGCCAGTCATGTAACATAGACAGACAGGGGGAAAAACATCTGAACAGTCGACAAGTTTTATGAACCACTCAGTTTTACCATGATGGCAGTAACATACACAATCAACAGTGATTGTTATAACAGTTACTTGAAAAAAACAGAAATAAAAAATTCTGTAAAAAAAAGGGGTGCAAACATCATTAATTTTAAAACATTTTTTTACACTACCAGCCAATAGAGTGAAAGCAGAATTTAAAAATTATTCAAATAAGAGTATACGAAAATAAATACTGAAAATTAAGAGACAATTTTATACTAAAAAAATTTTCAATTGGAAATTGAGCCTTCACTTTTGAAAGAGTTTTTTAAATGTTTTAAGAGTATTTTTCACTAATTTCAAATTTTGAACTTTATTTTCTGTGAATTTTACAATTTCCATCCAATCTACATTAATGACAATTTAAAACAAAACTGCAGTTACACTTGAGTAGCAATACTTTTATGCCATAATTTACATATATGTAATGAATTGCAAAGTTTCCCATCTTTAAAATAACTCCTTTTTAACGACAGTAAATTTTTAATTACGAACGAATGACTTCTACTTTAACTAGACTCGCAAGAGTTGTACTATTTATAGAGCCGCAACTTCGATACTTTTCCCTTTTTGGCATTATAAAAACTCGCCACGTCTGTGTAACTTCCTTCTTTTGTAATCATGTAACACACTAAAAAAGTCACGCCGTTTTAGGCGTAATTCTTTACTCCTGGCCAAGGCTTTAATGTTCCCATAATCTTTTAATAGTTTAATCTATTACTGAGTACTCTATATAACTAATTTGTGTCCACTTTCGAAAAGCAATAAATTGTTTTGGGCTTTAACGACTGCAATCAATATAGGAATGTTATATATATATATCATTCTGTCTATCATACCAAACCTTGTTCACTTTTGTCAACTTTTCGATTAAAATTTGAAAATAAAACAAAGGGAACATTAAAAAGTAGAAAGTAACACAGTTTTCAATTCATTTCCTCCCAACTCCCAATAAATAATATGCACATACCTTCTATTGTATTATTTAAAGAATTGCTTATCAATTTAAAGTTCTTGTTGAGTAATAACATAATTGATTGCATAAAAATTCAAATGATTCAATAAAATAATAGAATTGTTTCAAAGCACAGTGATGATTCTATTTTTGAACAGATAATATTCAATGACAATAAAAGTATACTTGTTCTCCAAGTTCAATTGTTAAAGTATAAAAATGCAACCAAATAATATATACCACCACTAGTTATTTTATTTTAGATACGACCCCCCCCAAAACTTTCCTTAAGATATCTTAACACAAAACAAAAAAATCTGGTATAAAAAATGAGAGAAGAAAAACGTACCAGATTGAGATATGAAAAAGCACACGTCATCTCGAAATATAGGAGTATTTCGATCCAGAAAATCACTAGCAAGTTCAACCATAACAGGGAGCTCTGTTAACTCTTCTAGAATTTGACGAGTCTATAGAATTGAAAAATTTAACATTTTCAATTGAAAATCGCATATCAATTGAGAGGTGTATTTATAATAACTCAAAAAAAGTTACTATTCCTTTAGCCGGGCGCAAGCGGGAAATCGCCAAATAATGTAGAATTCCGCCAAATTTTGGCGACATTTGCGCCCGGCGACTTGGCTCGCGTTTGGTTCACAATTGGCGACATTTGCCCCCGGCTAACGGAAAAGTACCCAAAAAAATATCCAAGATTATTTCAAAACTACAGCTTAATAATTATCGAATGCAATTCTTAAAAAAGATTGGATTTAATGAAATATTTTGAAATTTCAACATTTATATTAACTGCCATTGGACCCCCATGAACATATATTTATGATTGATTGGATCTGTGAACACTAATAAATACTGACACTTCTTTTTCTCTAAGTTAATCTAGGGTCAAATTATATAACCTGAACACATATAATTTATTATATTACAACTGGGTGACTGATGGCATATTTTAATTGGAAATATATACAGTGACTAAAAATACATATGCAGTTAATGTTTCAACATATTACCAGGGCACAAAATTAGTGAAAAAGGTGAAATTTAATAAATAAGTAAGGCATAATTCAACAAATAAAGAACAATAGCAGCCTCAGAAATAGATTAAAATACACAATTATTTTAAAATACAAAATATTTTTCAGTTAAACAATCTAATGATTATCCTGTTATCAGTTACAATAAGGGAAAAAAAATGAAAAAGCTTTTATAACTTCTAAACTACATCAAAATGTTGTACAAAAGTAAAGTAATTAACTAAATGACTCATGACCAATAAAACTGACAAAAGAATTTTCCTCATGTGGCTCAACAATAAATCTCATTTATTTCACAGATATTTCGAATTTCTATAATATACTGGAAATTGAAAAAAAAAAAAAGCATTCAACAGAATCTTATTTTAGGAATCAAATTACCACAAAAGAACTATCCTAAAACTTATTATCTTTTAAACATTAACACTTCATGCTTTTTCTCTATTGTTATACTATTTTGGATCTTAACATTTATACTCCAAACTGAAAAACCTTTATTTGAAAAATTATAGCAGAATTTTCTCAAATACTGTACTATAACAAAACAAAGATTTCTTAAAACTAAGAAAGAAAAAAAAATTTCCCCAGATTAAGTTCAAAATTAGAGCTAAACTATTAATAATTTGTTACTTTCTGTACAAGGACAAAAAAAATGATACTTAAGTTTTTAGTATAAAAAATTTCATAACTATAATTCCAAAATATTCAAATAGAGTCATTTCTAGTAATTCTTGTAGATACACTGCTCTAAAAAAACCCCAAAAGATGTGTACCTATTTTAAATAATTCATGTCATGCAAATAAAATCTTGCTAAGTATGTAACATAAGTACAATGTATGCAGTGCAAAAAATAAAAAAGTTCATTTGGTTGATTTTCAGTTGACTGATTGATTCCCTTTCCAAATATCCGAGCAAATTCTTTTCATTTTGAATAATTAAAAAAAAAAAAGTACTCACTGCAACTGCACTATGATAGCTTGTACCACAACCAATCAGAAGTAGTCTTCGACATCGCTTGATTTCAGGTAAGTAGTCTTTAATACCACCCAACACAACAGTTTCTTTATCCAAATTTACTCGACCACGCATGGTGTTGAAAACGGATTCAGGTTGTTCAAAAATCTCTTTTTGCATAAATGAACTATAACTACCTTGAAGGAAAAAAAAAATACTTTCATAAACATATGCTCACATAATTTTTAAAAAATTAAAGAGACTAAAATTTTGCTTTTAATAAAATTTATTTTAGCAATATAAAAATAATAGGACAAGCAAAAAGTAAAATTAAGCCTTACAACATAAAAATCAATGAGAAACTATAATCATTTAATAATTTAATTTTGTAGAAGGAATAAAATAATTTTTAAAATCTGCAACTATCCAAAGTTCATTTATAAGAAAGGCAGTTTCAAGATAAAGCAACTATGGTACTAATGATTTTATCTTCCAATTTAATATCTTATATAGTTTATTTAAGGCATTAACTTCTTTGTTCATTCAAATATCTTTTGAAAATATACATTCATTCTTCAAAAAGTTCATTCAATTTATTCTTCAAATTCATTTTTCAAAAGATAAATTTTATAATTAAGAAAATAAAACTCAAAAAAAAGAGAGAAATCTAAAATTTATCAGCAGCAGTAATTTGGCATGTCTGAAGAAAGTAAAAGATTTATTTCTGAAAAAAATTATGCTTACCTTTCATTATTTCTTGAATGGCCATTTTCAAAGTGATTATTTCTCGAGCAGTTGATTCGTCCAGAGCACGTTTCAGACGGTGAATGGTCAAATCTATAAACAGTCAATTATTTGTGAACAAATCAAACAACCTCTTCCAACATTTTTCAGACGCAGAAATACTTTTAATACCAATACTTTTTATAAATGTCTCATGTAAAATAAATCTATGAATAGTCAAATATCTATGAACAAATGAAACAATCTCTTCCTGCATTTTTCAAACACAGAAATGCTTTGATCATGCTTTTATCGCAGATTACTTTGTTCGTTTGAATTCATTTTAACCCTTTTTTTCAATTTTTTATTACTTTTTGCATTTTCATAAATCATTGAACTCTGAGAGTGGAAAAGTAAGCAAATAAGATTAAAAATGAAAAATACAAGTTAAAAAAAAAATTTCAGGGGCTGCTGCAGCCTGAATGGACAAGCCGCCACTGATGATAACATGAATGAAATTTGAAAGGAAACGATATTTCTAAATTTTTAAAATTAGAGCTGATTAATTAACTTTTAATTACAATTAATTATCTATTTCATTAGAAGACCATTTTTATTGGATTTGTAACTTTTATAGCAGTCAGTTCAACAGTTAGGTGCAACAAACAAAGATAAAAATTCCAGTTTAGGTAAAAATTAAAAGGAAACAATACAAACCAGAAAAGAGGCAATGATAAATAATGGGTTAGCAAAGAAATTAACAATGAAAAGTTCACTCACTTCCATCTTTGACAGCAGCTACATCATCATCTTCCAGGAAAATCACCCTGTTTGTATGTTCAATAATGGCACTTGCATCAGATGCAAAAAAGTATTCCACTTCTTTGTCCTCACCGATAGGGTGAAATTCAGTAGTGGAATCGGATCTGTGGAGGCCCGTGGCATTCAGCGTCGGCAGTGGGGACGTTTGAAGAGAACGGAGATCTGAGAGCAATGAAAAATATTTACAATTCCCTTTCCTGAATAAATATAGCAATTACACTGAATTCTAACATAATGGATGAGAAGTTCAAAAACATGGTAAACAAACAACAACATTGGGAAGAAGAGATCTGTTTTGTCCCCATCATGTCCGTAACTAACATTTGATAAACTGGTAGGCAGAATGTGCATCTTAGCAATAGAAAGTGCATGCTCAGGGAATAACTAGAGATTTTTACTATTTCTCTATACATACCTTGAATGTGGACCATTTATCTACGAAAAATCATTAAGTTTTCTCTTGCGCATTATTACAAAAAATTATTAACACCTACCTAGTCTGTTTTAGATATGACCATTATCTCAGTCCATTATGAAACAAAACAAATGAAAAAAAGGAAGAATAATCACAAATGGTTGGGCTTTGAAAGCAAGAACACAATTCACTAACAAAATAACATAATAATAATTACATAATTATGTTTTATGTTGATATACTCTTTTAAATTTGCATATCACATTATTAAGGTGTAATCTACTAGGCTGCAATATACTTGTAATAATTTATTGTGATGCAAGTATATGTACACCAACTCTCCACACAACAATTCATGTTTATTTGAATTGAAAACTAATTTTATGGCTATTTGAATCTCTTAGCTGTAGTTTGCAACTACAAAGCTACTGCAATTCGACAATATTCTATGTAAATGCAATGCTAATCAGCAGATAAGGTAAGAATAATATATGCATTAATGCCAGTTAGCTTTCAAGATTCAACAAAATGAGCAAATAATTTTTTGACATTATAATGAAGTCTGAGGTTAAACCAGTATGATTGTTCTTAAAATCAAATAGTGAAAATTTAAAATTTTCATTGAATTGAATTACTTTTTTTATAATTATCTTGTGGTGACACATCCAAATAAATGTCAACATCAGAAAGGACTTTTCAAGAAAGATAAATTTATATATTATTAACTTTTAAAAAACTGGACAATTTAAAGTGTCATTATTCCTCTCTATCAATTTCTACACATACACACAATACAAAAATCAGAGGGAAGAATAATGTAAGAAAAGTTTTTACGTTCATTATTTATTCCTTAAGGACGTTAAATATTTTTTAACAAAATTCCTTATTTCTAACATAATTTAAGAAAAAATCAGAAGCGCATCTGTCAATTTTGTTTTCAAAAATTTTTATACATGAGGATTTTAAGTTTAACACAAGTAAAAGCAATATGGGTTTGCTTTAATTATATTAACGTCCCGTTTTGAAGCAACACAAGGGCTATTTTGAGATGGACCTTGTAATTTTGAACCACAGTCAGATGATGAGGACGACATTTGAGCTGGTACCCCCTTCTCCAAACTTCTGCACCACACAATCCCCCTCAGTCCGGTTACCAGGCCTTACACCCGTTTGTGTAGACCCAGTCAGAGTGGGTGTAGTGCACCACACCAGTGGGAGTATGTTTGACCCTCTATGTATGATTTGGCATGCAACAGGCTGCATACATGCAAGATCTTTATTGGAATCGGGTTTAAAACCTGGAGCTTTCCGGTCCCAAAGTCGATACCTTACCACATTGCCACTGCAACCAAAAGCAATATGGGATAAAATTTAAGAAATTAGGTGCTTAATAAATTACTTTTGAATATTTGTTTTACGTATTTTAAGATGATACATCAACTTAAAATAAGTTGTTTTAGTGAAGAATTATTATAATTTAAAACTTGTATACAGTAGAGTCTCCCTACAGCGAATTTCTCCCTATAACGAAATTTTCAATCGGAATGTTAAATAACATTCAAAATATTCTCCATATGACGAAGTGGTTGTCTCCCTATAACGAATTTTTTCAGACCTTTATCTTTTCGATTTTTGTCATTTTTGAAGAAAGTTGCTAATTTCTGTGCAAACAAATCGCTCAAATGTGCCTGTTTCTGGAACCACTCGCATTGTTCATTCCAGCGATAACACATAACAATAGAATGCTATGTGAAGAGTAATGCAGTTGTGGGCACCTGGGTTTCTACACAAGGAGCAACATTTCTACGGGTCAAGATTCCAAGAATCGGGGTGGAGTAAACAGCAAATGGATGTGACAATACGCATTTTATGTTTATCCGTACTAGTACATATTATTCTCTAAATTGGTGAATTGTCTTCACTTTTGAGCATTTTATTTATACAATAAAAATTAGTATAATTTTAGCAAATTTATAATAAATATTACTTCATTTTTAATTGAAAGTCATAATTAAATATTTTTGAACTTAACGCACATACTAAAAGGTTTGTAACATTTACTTAAATAACTGCAAAAATCTCTAATCTCCATATAACGAAATTTTCTCTATAGCGAATTTTTGAACTGGAACCAAGTGATTTCGTTATAGGGAGATTCCACTGTAATTTCCTTTTGTACAACATTATTGCCTGCTAAAAAACCATTTCAGAAATGACAGTCCAGTACAATTTCATAATCAATTTTTTTAAAATTTTTTTTCAAAGACCAAAGCTAGCCTAAAGTAGTGAAGTGTGAGAAAAAAAGGAACAACTATAGAAAGAGACTTGTACCTTGTTTGCTCTTTTTTTCCAAATCTGAAGTCACGAACATAGTCGAAAAATGCATGCATGGAAAGATAAAGATGACATAACACAATTAAAAATGCACAGAACTGAGGAAGACACACATCAGAAGAATGAGGCAAATTTTAAACAGCCAGCAACATGTCGCTTAGCAAGCAACTCCACCTATCTCAAATTTTTTTAAATTTCAAAGAGGGAGAAAATACTCAATTTTCTGCAACCAATAACGAATATTTCTGAATTTTTTTCACATCTGGTAGGAAAAAATCGTATTGTGGGTGTACATGAATGCAGTCCATAAGCAGGATTTAAAAAAAATAAAGCTCTTTATTTTACAGGTATTCCAAGCAAAGAAACGTAACTCAAGTATTAACACAGCACTAGTAAAAATTCACAACAGAGACTACCAATAAATCTCAACACAGCGCTCAAATGCTTCTTGTTAACTCACCAGCTTGCTTGCTGATCAAATTGCAACCGACTCTTCTTGGCTTCAGAGCTTGTCTTTATACTTTTCAACAGGAAGTGACTTCATTACGTGGGAAGTGACGTTATCTCTAGGAAGTTCATGAAACCAGCAGATATAGGTGGAAAGTTTGAGGTCCTTCTAGAAAATTCCCTCTGTCGCCAAAATGGTCGCCAAGTCTAGCATCTCAGGGAAACGACTTTATAGCTTTGTAACAATATGGTCTTATATTTATATCAGATGTGAAACAAATTCAGAAATATTCGTTATTGGTTGCAAAAATTTGAGTATTTTCTCCCTCTTTGAAATTTCAAAAGTTTGAGATAGGTGGAATTGCTTGTTAAGCGACGAACACTCTGAATAGGAGCAGAACACTTAGCCATTACTGCAGAATTAAGTTAATAATACTAAACTATATACAAGAGTTATACTATTAACAAATTATATATCACTCTGCTAATATGGTAATTAATTACAATAACAGCATACAATTTCAGCGAGTAAACCATACACAATATATATATATATATATATATATAAATTAATGGAATATAGCTAGAAATAAAAGTATACATGTTGCAAGGATGAATATAGAGAGAGGGAAAAAAATCACTAAACTTTTCAAAGTTAATCTCAGCTTTTGTATCTGTCAATGATACACAATACTCAATATTTAAATGAATTTCAAGAATAAAGTAAATACAATAAATATACCTTATTTTTAATCTTTGATAGGTAAACACACAGAATTTTCAGAAACATAAAATTTAAATATTAATATTTTAATTTAAAAAATATGCTAAAATAAAATAATTACATTAAAAACTATATATATGCACAAATAATTATATTTTGAATAATTCCATTCCATTAACAATAATTGAAGGGCAAAAGAAAGTTTCAACACAAAAGTAAAAAGTCCTTTGAAAATAAATGGGCTATACACAACTAACAATGTTAAAATAGAATTCTGAAAAGAATACTTTTACAAAATGTGAAATTCTTAATATAAGTGAAGAAGTGGGAATAGAAATGAAATGTACTGTTAATAAACCAAAACAAATACCAAAGATGCTAAATCATTTCTATATATGTAGTGCTCATACCCTTACTGCTGTATAAAACTGGTATGTAATCAGTCGCCAGAGTTGTCTTGCTTTTGATGCCTACAAGAAGAGGACTACCTCGCCTAGAGGAGAAAAATAACATTAAATTTTATATTTAAATCAAGTACAAAAATCAATAAACAGTATTAAAGAAGCAAAATTGTATTACAAGATCATTTACAAATGCGTTGTCCTAAAATGAAAGAATGCTTTCAATCATTCAGAGAAAAGCATTTAATTTAATTCCAGAAAGCATTTTATATATTTTGGTCAGCTTATGCTTTGACAGGGAAGGATGAAGACGAGGTGACCATTTCAGGACTGAGAGTTTAAGGTGTCAAACCAGCGGGAGTGGTCTCCCCTAAACTTTCTCGTATACTTCTCGAAAAAGGTGCTGTTTCCCCTCCCCCCGCGTGGATAAAAAAATTCGAATCTATTGTAACCCAGGATCCAATGACTATCAGAAAATAATTAGGTAAAAAATCAAATTCGAAGAGATGGTTTCTGATTAAATGAATACCGATTTCTACTCTTTCTTGGGTCAAGGACAATCCTTCCACGTGTACAGATTGCTACCAAGTACGCATGCGCATGGAGAATCAGATGAAAAAAAAAAGCGCCAAGAAGGAGTCGATAAATATCGTGCACAGAAGATTGCGTTCAATACGCATGCGCATGGAGATAGCAGACTCGTTGGAGATGCACTTATACAGACCGACAGACAGTCAACCCTTTGGCGGATTTAGCCCAAAATTTTATACGGACCTACATTCATGACGATAAAACTGTGTACCAAATTTTATCCATCTAGCTCTTCAAGTTTTTGAGTTATAGTGTTAGCATGACTTCGGACATACAGACAGACTTCCCGTTGACGGATTTTGTCCAAAATTTGATATAAACCTACAAATTATGTTTAAAGACCACATACCAAATTTCATCCCCGTAGCTCTAATAGTTTTCGAGTTATCATGTTCACAGACAGACATACAGACATAATTCCAAAATTGTGTTTTTCGGACTCAGGGAGGTCTAAAATGTGGAGAATCATCAAAATCTCAAGTTCGAATTTTTTGACGATTACAATACTTTCTTTTTGTATACTTCGTATACGAAAAAGTAAAAAAGAAATGATTCAAATGATCATTACTCTGGAACTTTTAATAAAAATGCATGAAAGGTGTAATATATATTCTAATTATGATTATTGTTATCAACTCTTTTATGAAAAAAGTCAGAAGACTGTTTTATTGTTCTGTCAGCTAATAGCATTACAGAAATATATCAAGATAGCAATGTATTTGTTTATTCAAAATAATTCCCAATATGTATGCAGCCAAACAATGAAATTCTTAGCATTAGTTATGTCAAAAGTAAAGAGATGAATGTATGACAAAAATTGGAAAAAGAAGTAACAAATAAATTTACTTATTTGAAAGTAAAGAATTTTTTATAAAAATAATTTAGATAATAAATAGAACACAAAACTTTTTTTTTTTATCTTAGTGTCAGTCTTGTATACAGATTTGCGAATATATTCAGAAACAAAAAGGTAGAAACCAATTTTATTAAAAACTTATATATTTTTTTACAGATTAAATTTTTTACAGATACTTTTCTATATCTCTTTAAGTCAAGCACTATGGCTAAATGGTAAATAGGATTTCCCTGAAAACTAGTATAATTTTAATATGATTCAAAATAGTGCTATAGTATATATATACCATATTTTCAGAATCACTGCTTAAAAAAAATTATTATATCAATTTAAAATTGTTAAAAAATACAATTCTCGATTTGAATTAAGAAAAAAAAATTAACTTGGTTTTGTTCCCCACTTTTTACACATGTATATGAAAACAAAAATAAAAACAACAGAAAGAACTTACCTGCTTGCAACACACTCATTAGGGTACTTCCTACTCTTAAAAACTAAAGCAAATGCTCCTTCCTGAAAAATTAATGAAACTAAGAAGAGGCAGATAACAGAAAAAAAACTTACCTAACATGAACAGAAACAGGCTCAAAAACTTACTAGTTGCTGAATAACTTGTTCAACCAACTCTCTGAATGACAAATGGGGGTTATTATTATGGAGATGCTTGATGAGTTTAGAAATAACTTCCGTATCAGTCTGAGATTCGAATTCAAAGCCATGATTCATCTGAAAATATACAAGCATACAGTTCAGAGAATCAAACTTTATAAAAATGACTAGTCTTCAATGACCATTTGAATCCCACAGAGTAGAGGTTCCCACTCTGTGGTATGCGTGCCCCTGGGGAGGACCCAATAGGGGTACGCGAAAGCAATCTTGGTAATGGTGGAAAACATAAAATATAAGAATATTCTAGTATTTTGTTTTCTGAAGTCCATATGAAAAACGAAAGCGAAAATTGTACGAGTCTGAAAGCCTATTCACGAAATAAGAAAAAGGAAGAAGTAGATTAATTTCTAGTAACTGAGTATTTAATAGTTAGCTGTCATCATAAGTTAAAGCAAAATTATTTTGATGCTTTTTCATTTAACACTACGGTAGGACCCCAGTAATCCGGACGAATTCAGGCACATGGACGTCCGGATTAGCGAGGTTTTTAAAAAATAACGTAAAACACTTTTTCAAAAATTGTATGTACAGGTACTATGGTATATTTGTATGAACTAACATTGCATGGATAAATTGAATGAGCATGATACTGTATGAACATGATATGTACATACATAATTACTACATAGGCAAATGAATGAACATTATCAGTGTCCAAAAAAGTCAGAATTTTTCTTTGCGCGGCTGTTCCAATTTTTAATTCAAATGCACGGTCTTTTAAACGTCTGAGGAGCATAATTTCGTGTGCTTCAAAATTTTGCTCTTTAGCCCACTGTAATGAAGTGCCGAGTGCTGCCCCATCCTCAGAATGAGAAATTTTTATGGGGTTTACAGGGGTAACGTTGTCATAATCATCATCTTCTGCTGTTAACATCCTAATAATTTCGTCGTCTGTTAAAATTTTATTTCGAGCCAAACTGTCGTCAGCCTCAGCAGCCCACTGGAGGACTTCAGTATTAGACATCGGGTTCGTGTTTTGTAATTGGTTAATGAGTGATGCAAGCTGAATTTCTTCAGTTTGCAATCTATTAATATAAAATGAAGCAGATTTTTCCACGACTTGTTGATCAGCAATGTAGACACAGATGCCCAACAAGCTTGATATTTTGAATAACATTCTGATCCATGGGTTGGATCAGCGCAGGATTCGGGTTTGCATCATTCTCCATGGACCGTCTGGATTACCGAGGGTTCTGGATTAGCGCGTGTCCAGATTACCGGGGTTTTACTGTATTTTAAAAAATATGGAACAAAATGTAAAGTCAAAAACCAATCCTACAAATTTCATTAAATCCATTAGAGTTGTTTGATTCTTATACTAACCTAAGTCCTTGGCGTTATTAATAAAAACTTTTTTGTGCTCAGGGACGGTTTGCAGGGATATAACAGTAGGGGGTACTCAAAAATAAAAAGACTAATCAAGGGGTACGCGAGTGAAAGAAGGTTGGGAATCGCTTCCAAAGTGTTTGAAAATGTTCACAAAAAGTATAAGGTGGCATGATAGCATTTGTCTCACTTCATGCCAAGAGGCAGGGTAGTGGTGTGATTGTTTTATTTCCATCCACAGATGGCAAGCAATATAATTGCCCTTAATGTCTTTCTTAAAAAATTTTTTCCACAACTTTGAAATAAATCAACATTTATACATGAAGATTAAATAGAATTAAAATCAAAAGAGCACAACTGAAACTGAGTAGAATTTAAACAGTTAAATTCTCAAAATATTTATAAGTTACGAGTAATGTGCATTTTTTTTTACGAAAAATATCATAATAAATAGTTTAATTTTTAATTTGAGTCTGCATATCAAATACTAACTGTATGAGCTCTATTATGCAATCAATCTTTTCCCCATGTATAGCTATTATAAACACTACGAATAACATCTGCATATGATTCAGATATAGATTCAGTTTCTCTCTCAACAAAGGTATATACAATATAAGAAAGTATAGTTAGTGGCGAATCCAGGATTTGTGTCTGGGAGGGGCTGAGGTATAAAATCTTTTGTATTGCCGTGATGAATGTCAAACCTTATGGCTTATGTAAACCAAAACACTTTAACTTTACTTGCCTGACAATAGGAATCATAAAGAACACTACACTTCAGATAATTTAATACAATACTTAATACAACAACACAATAATTTAGATAATTCAATAAAAAACGCAATGAAATAAATAGCAAAAACATGATTTTTACCACGTCAACACTACAAATACAAGTGGAATGACTACAAAAGTGGGAAAATTTTGAGCCTGACAAAAGTCAGGAAGAAATGTCACTTTTTTTTAAGGGGAGATTAAGAAAAAACAGTTGTAGTGATTTTAAATAAAATAAAGAATTCTGGTCTAGCTCTGGAGGGGGCTGCAGCCCCATAGCCCCCCCCCTGGATTTTAGCACAATACCGTAAAAGGTTACCTCATGATATTTTAAAGGTATATGGCACAATGTCCTAAAAATACTATAGTACAGTATAACAAAGTATAGTACAATACTGTAAAAAGGTTACATCATGATATTTTAACCCTTTATCTACCGACGGTACTTAAAAGTACCGCCTTAATCACGTTTATATCTTCGCAATATTACCATTTTTCATCACAGAATTCACAAGAACACGGTGAATGGAATTCCAATTACAGGCAGTAAACAGTAGCTGAAGGCAGAAATTAAAATTTTTAAATTATTAATTAAGTAATTTTAATTAATTAAAAAAGTGTTTACATCATTCCCAGGATTATTCTACATCAAAACTTATCTAATGGTTAAAAAACAAAATTAAAAGGTCGCTATTAAGTCAATGCGGTAAATAAAGGGTTAAAGACATACGGAACAATATCATAAAAATTCTGCACAGTATATCAGAAAGACATTGTAGAGAATGAAAAATAAATCACTCTGCATTCTAAAAGATTATTTACAATATTTAAACATTTCATATTTATTAACTTTTAACATTTATCTAAATTTAAATTTTTAAATGATACACAAAATTTTATTCCACACAGGAAAGAAAGAGGAATATTATATTTATAAGAATGTTAATATAAAATTAATTAATATAATTAAATTATTTATCTGACATGCACTAAACATGCATTTAGTTTCTGACTCAACATTAAGTTTCTTAAAGGACTTATTGAATAAGTTGTTTTGATTTTATCAATGCTACTATAATGAACTTTACTATTTGAGTTTCTTTAATTTTTAAACTGTCAATTAATTTGCAATTAGAATAATTTTCAGATATTTAAAAACTCATTAGATAGCATCTGAACAAAACAATACAAGAAAATAAGAATCAACTTACTAGGAATTTCTTTACATCTTGATAATTTGTTATTATGCCATTATGTACAACAAGAAAATCTGGAAAAGTTTTCAAAAATTTAAAAATATTCTAATCCAAATGCATTTATAAATTTATGACTTTCTTTAAAGATAAAACTAATTTACATAATTAAAAAAGGCAACATAATTTTAAGACAAAATAAAACATATATATTGTAATGGCATACAGGAATATTATATGAGGGGAAAAAAACCTTATTTTCATCTGTTAAGCAACAATGGGGAACTTCAGCATTTTTTAAAAACACATGAAAGTCATCCGTATTTGTAGAAAAAATCATTCTAATTTCAAATATGCAAGTGAAATTTTACAGAAAAATTTATTTATTTAAATATTGAGAGTGAAAGATGAACTGAAATAGCGGGAATCATGATGCAATCCGAAACGCACTCTCATTGGCCGAGTAGATTTTGACGTCAAAGTTGTCTTCCTTCACATACTTCTCTTTTGCTACTATTGTGCTCTGCTTTGAATCAAGGCGTGTACCAACTAACATTTTAAAAGTGAAGTTTTTGGCTTTTCTACTATTCAACATTCAATTTCACAATGGATATTGGTTTTGTACAAGGTAAATCGGATAATTTGCCAAGGATTGATTCTTCAATGATGGCAATGTATTTCAAGAAAAATTCCGATTTTATGATGGCTGAGATACGAGGAATAAAAGCACAATGGTAAAATATCTCCTTTTTTTTGTCTTATAATCCTCAATGAAACAACAAAAAATAAGATAAATGCTGAACTTAGCTAAAAAAAACCTGTCATAATTCAGAATTCAAACAGTATCCCATGGTGTGTATACTAATTTGTAGACAGACAAAGTGCTTAAAAAATAAAAAAAAGCATGAAAAACAGAACCGATGACACAAAATTAATTCTAGCTTAACTTCTTTTTAATGTTAACCGAATTTGGCATAAAAAAAAAGAAAGGAAATCATTGAACTCCCATAAAAAAAATCCACTGAAAATGAAGAAATAAATTAATTCTGGTAATGCTATTAAATCATCACTATCCCAGTGTGGATGAATCAGCATAAATAAAAAAAAAAGCAGGAAACCACTAAAGGCCAGCTACATTTTCATGTATGTGTCCACGCTTAACTTTTTCATGTGAAAAAATAAACTTTTAAAAAATTAAACAAAACCTGATTTGAAAAGTAAAAAAATAACTTTCTTTTTAAAATCGGTGTCAAAATAGAAACAATATTAAATCTATTTATAAACCTTAATCAACAATAGAACTTTAAAACTACATGTGGCTGCCAGGTAGTCTTTCAATACGAGCTCATACAGGTACTTCTGCGTTTAACCTCATCTTATACTTATATCAAAAACAGAACAAATATGAAATCCAAGGCTCTTCTTTACAGTACTTCCTGATATTGTTATGGGGTATCAATGGTTTCTTAAAATGTAAATTCCATGTAATCAAAAAAGGGGGACAATAGAGGGAAAAAACAAATTAAATTTAACTATTTGTTTTAAAATATCCATTTCTTTTTTCCTGCTAACCTCACCTTACACTTCTTTAACTAACTTTTTGAAGACAAATTTTGATTTTAATACATTCATTAAATATAAAGGATTTATTTTGCATCAAAAATTAATTCTGCGAATTATTTTGTTGAACTACGAATTAAAATGAATTTCATTCTCAAAAAAGTCGTGAACTTAAACTAATTTTTAAGATATTCTTATTAATTTTCAATAGTATTGTAATTTTTTTAAAAAAATATAAGAAACATTTGAATATCCATTGAAAAAAATTTATGCAATAAAATGGCAAGAGCAAGTTTTTTTTTTTTAAAGAATCCTAAAAAAGATTCTTTTACATTTTTACCCTTCTATATTTTTCTTATAGGGATCTTCTATATATTTATCCATGCCCCTCAAAGGATAAAAAAAATACATTCCATGTAATCAAACGGGAAAAAACTAATTAAATTTAACTATTTGCTTTAAAATCTTTTTTTTGCTACTAACCTCACCTTATACTTCTTTTAAAAACAAAAAAGATACTGAATTCTGAATTTACTGTGCTTCCTGATATACAATTTTAATAGATATAATATAGATTAATAACTCACATCAAAATGATCTCCACAGACATGGCGAATGCTGCTTGCTGATAATTCCGGATTTCTCTTCATCGCTTTACACCACTTTTTGCGGATAACATAATTTTTTGCACATTGATAAATAATTTATTGGGTGCCATTACAGTTACATTACTACATTTAGGAACAATGCAATACTTGTATCTTGCCAACATTATTTTATCTGATGCGATAGTCGGAAAATATAGAGAAAGAAGAGAATCTCTGTAGAGAGCGAATGGGAAGGAAGCGTGTCTCCCCTGTCAGGCAACTATGACGTCAGACCCGTTTCGCGCCAAAATGGATCATTTTTCCTGTGCTTTCTGAGAGGCGAACTTTGATTGCAAATTTAAAAAAACAACTGTCTAGAATTTTTTTTAATGTTATTGTTCGTTTCGAGGCATTTTAAATCGATTTAAAAAATAAAAAAAAATGCTGAAGTTCCCCATTCAAACAATTTTACTTCCTTCATATATACCAAATATATAGGTTTTATTTTTAAAGCATTCTCTATAGATTCCTTAACATACGAATCTACACATATTAATTTAGATTTAATCTATGAATTTTTTCATCTCCTGGATTATTTTAAAAAATGCACTGATGTTTGCATTATTACACATACAAAATTGAAAACTAATTATTCAAGAACAAGATCACAAAATATGCATTAATTTTTTTTAACAAAACAACAAGCTGTGGATTTAACAAATTTATAAATTTTTTGTATAATATCTGTAATTATTAAATAAAGAAAATCATTCAAATTAGCATATCCATATATAATCATTTCCTTATTAACTGCTACAAATAAATTTTTATGGTTTTTTTAGATAATGATGTTATCTCATTTATCTTTAGTTTCCTTAATTCAATTTAATGAGCTTATTGCTTTTACAATCCTATTTTGTTAGTTTTCGAAGCCCAGCATAGTAATAATCTCCACTACAGCCATGCACTAATATCTACTTTGTCCAAGATGAGATTTACTTATTTATCAGTGCCTTATACAAATTTAATTTTTAAACAAAAGCGGCAAATTATATCAGTATTGAGTCTCTTTTATTATCATGCTCAGTTAACATACAATTTTACTCACTAGGAAAAATCCTAATAAAACTTGGCAAATAAATAATGCAGTTCAGTTGATTTCTTTTAGACTAAAATTTATCCGGTACTTTTCCGTTAGACGGGCGCAAGTGAAAAATCGCCAAATAATGCAGAATTCCGCCAAATTTTGGCGACATTTGCGCCCGGCGACTTGGTTCGCGTTTGGTTCACAATTGGCGACATCATTTTGTCGGGCGCAAGCGAAAAATCGCCAAATAATGCAGAATTCCGCCAAATTTTGGCGCCATTTGCATCCGGCGACTTGGCTCGCAATTGGCGACATTTGCGCCCGGCGACTTGGCTCGCATTTGGTTCACAATTGGCGACATTTGCGCCCGGCTAACGGAAAAGTACCATTTATCCTCTCAAGCTTCCTCCAAATCATGAGCAAAAAAATTAAAGTGATCAAGAAAGCATAACAATAGCTTTAACATACAAGGTGCGTTCGAAAAGTTCGGTGAATGGTCTCATAAAATAAAGGAAACAATGCATACAAACAAAATACCTTTACTGGCATTCAAAGTAATCACCATTAGCTACAATACACTTTTGACATCGGTTGTACAGCTGCTGGGAACCGTCAGCAAACGCTTCTTTCGGTATCGCTCGAAGCACCGTTGTCACACGTTGCTGGATCTGCGCAATGCCGGAAAAGCGTAGACCTTTTTCTTACGCTTTTGCAAATGTTCGCGAATAATGTTGCTCACACTGTCTAGGCTTATCTTCAATTCGTCTGCTATCATTCTCAAAGACAGCCGTCGATCATCCGCAAGCATCCGTCGCACTCGTTCGATGTTGTCTGGAGTTGTGCTTGTTGGTGGTCGACCCGAACGCGGCTCATCTTTGACATCTTCCTTTCCGCCTCTAAAGCGTTTAAACCACTCAAAAACACACTTTTTGCTCACTGCGTCCACTTTCACTAACATTTCGTGTGTCTCCGTCGCCGTTTTGCCCAATTTGAAGCAAAACTTGATGTTCACGCGTTGCTCCATTTCGCAGTGACGCGCCTTCTCACATTGACTCGTTAAATTGGTCGTAGCGCGCATTTCCGCTTAACTATCGCGATTTGGACGCTAGGGGGCACTAGTTGCCATGCCTATCAATGCGTCTGTCTGAGGGCAGCATCCAAACCAGCGCGGCTACTCTACTATGGAACCATTCAACGAACTTTTCAAATGCACCTTGTATAATGCAAAACAAAATATCCATTCAATTCAAACAAATTTTCTACAATACACTACTCTCAATAGTTTGAATAAAAAAAAAATACTGTAAAATTTGAAACAAAAATGAAGGATTGAAACAAGGTAATAAATAAAAAGACCATTATGTGAGAATTTTATGACAAAGACATTTCAAATCTGATTAATTTAGATATTTTAGAATCATTATTTAATCTCCTCTTTCATTGTTTGATAACTAATTACTACAAAATACACATCTAGCATACTTTCTCTTGCAATACTAATTTAACATTTCCATGAATGAAAAGGTACCTTTTCTAAATTCTAGATCAGCAGTATAATAAGTGAAATAAAATACAGTCAAACGTCGCAAATCCGGACCCTTTTTCATTCCATAAAGCCCTTCCCCCAAGGGGAAAAAAAAAATCCTAACTTTTATCTATCAAATGAGCGCCCAGAGTCAGCAAAAACCGGTCGTAACTATCTGGGGAGGGAAAGTATTTAACCACGTGTACAACGATGTGTGACGAAGGTATTACGGGTGGGGTGGTTATTGCAACGAATCACGGAGTTACAATGCCTTCCCCTCTCTAGCACTCAAAACGAACTAGTCCAGAATGCAAGAAATGTTAACAAATAAGATGTGCGCGCAACTTTCTCTCCCCTTCTGGCTTACAAAGAGGATTTGCCCAGAACGAATGGAATATTGTAGAAATTCGCGATTGTCTTTAATTCCGAACTAGCCTTTGCGAATGTAGTACTTCTCTTATGCGAGTTGATATATGTGGCCGGCAACCATATTCTATGAGGACGAAGAAAACGTGGATACCGATTTCAGAATTCCAAAGAAAAAAAATTTTGAACTACTTGATTACGACAAGTCAAGAGGACAAGAAATCGCCGAATATGACGCCTTTTAAGTACTGCATTGCGACGATAAAGCTCCGACAGCATGTCAGCTCACTGATGCCAAAATATGCAGTATAGAGTTGATGAACTCCAAAACTTCGGTATCCGATAGCGAAGAAGAAACACAAGCGGAAGATAAAATGCCAATCGACAGCTTTGTGGAACCGTTGAACACCACAATAAAAGGACTTGAGCAAAGAGACTTTATTTCAGAGTCGGACATAATGGCGATACATAAAATAAAAGAGAAGTTACTGAATCAAAAACTAAAACTAATACAGCAACTCACTTTAACCGTTTAACTTAACAGCCCGAGAATACTCGTGCATTGAATTATCGAAATTTTAGTCTTATAAACTA
Organism: Araneus ventricosus; assembly: GCA_013235015.1. Lineage (NCBI taxonomy): Eukaryota > Metazoa > Arthropoda > Arachnida > Araneae > Araneidae > Araneus > Araneus ventricosus. The sequence continues at coordinate 4,973 of BGPR01012960.1, read as the reverse complement.
AACTTGAATTATTAATTAGCTTTATAATTTGACACAAAAAATATGTTGGATCCATAAACATCTTAAGTATCCTATGCCTTCTTAGATGAATGAAAACGACAGCCCCTTTCCAAAACAGGAGGGGTCATCTTATTAGATAGCAAAGAAAACTATTCAGTTAAGTGGTTAAATGAAATGTTTTGTAAAAATGTTAAAATTAATAAGAAATAATATTAATTATGTTTATAAATAAAAAAAAACAAGTAATAAATAAGTTTAAAAAAATTTAAATTGAATTACGTGTTTTATGATGTTAAATTCACTTCTTAATATTGAAGTGATCTAAGATCCGGAATTATCCCAAATCCGGAATTGCCGAAGTCCCGACGATTTCGGATTTGTGACGTTCGACTGTATATTGAATTTAAGTCCATGCCTTTACAAAGAAAAGTATGGAAAACTGAAAAAAAAACAAAATAACCACTTTACCATTATTAGGATCAGATCGCTGGGGGTGACTGTTACAGGCACTTGGAGCACCATGGGTGGCCCATCTAGTATGGCTGATGCCAACATGCATACCAAATTCTTGATCAAAGTCAATGTCAGTTGAATCTAGATAGAGAAGACAGAGAAAATGAACTTCAAAGAAAAACTAATGAAATGCAATTAATTAAAAGTTAGGAATTTGTTCTTCAATCTTTTCGAAAAGTAGCTTAGACAAAAGACCAAACGATTTAATAAATAGCGAACAGAAAATTTTCTTACTTTCTAGACTGCTATAATCAACATTTATTTTCAACATACTAAGAAATGCCGTATTGGGTTTTATTTTAGGTTCATTCCAATAAAGCATTAAAGCTCCAGTGCATAAAAATTCTCTGCAGATTTCACTTCTTATTATAGCTCTTAATTACTTCATTCATATGCTGAGGTAATAAGCAGAAGAATATCAATAATGTTCACAGAGCTCATTAGAACAAAATGAAATTAATAAAAATTTGCTTCCCGAGGAGTGACAGAACATTTAACAAGTTCTTAATTCGATTAACAAGATGACATTTTTAAAAAAATAACTGCTGAGGTCATTCACCTTTAAATGCCAATGTAACCTATAATAGCATTCATCTACAATGAAGTTTCTTGATAGCACATAACACATATTAACTGAAACTAATTTTATATAATCATAGATTAGTTATATATCATGTTATTAACCACTTAAGGACTCAACTAAATAAAATGTATCCAAAATACCATTTTTTTTCCTACAATGAAGTTTCTTGATAGCACATAACACATATTAACTGAAACTAATTTTATATAATCATAGATTAGTTATATATCATGTTATTAACCACTTAAGGACTCAACTAAAAAAAATGTATCCAAAATACCAATTTTTTTTTCTACAATGAAGTTTCTTGATAGTACATAACACACATTAACTGAAACTAATTTTATATAATCATAGATTAGTTATATATCATGTTATTAACTACTTAAGGACTCAACTAAAAAAAATTATCCAAAATACCAATTTTTTTTTCTGGCATGTATAATCAATGTTCTATTTAATATTGCAGAGGAAATCTTTTATTCATGATGACTAACCCACGTACTATTTCATTACTGATCGCTAAGTAGTTACATTCCCCAAGAAGATGTTTTTAACAGATAGGAAATTAATTTCTAATATTATTTCAATGATATACTATTAATTTTTCTTTATTATAGCATAACTAAAATTGTTTCTGTTGTTATCGTAAATGAAATTACTTCTGATGTAAGTGTGAGAACAGAAAATGGTTCAAAACTCTTCAAATAATTTTACTTTGAAGTAACAAAATTACCCCAGATTTCATTCTCTAACATTTTCACTTTACCACTTCTCCTGATAATTTGAATAGAATTTCCATCAGCGTCTGCATCAAATGCAACTCCTGCAGAAATCAAAATGAAATACATATAAGTGAAAGGAATGAAATCTTCAGTCACAGTTACACTTATAAAAATGAATAAATATACATAATCAAATGCAAGATATTTATAAAAATAAGTTTTAAATTTTCATTCTTTTGCTTCCATATGCATGATATGGTTATAAATGTGAAACATTATGCCCTCACTCACACATGATAATACCGCTGAATAAATGATTATCATAAATAAAGGCGTCAAAACTAAATTCTTATTGAATCAATAATATGAACTCCAAAAGTTCAGAGAATTAAAGGTAAAATAAATATTTTTGAATTCTGAACAGATTGTATAATGAACAGAAATATATAATTTTAATGCTAGATTATAAGTTTTATGAAATAACCCTAGTAACTGTCAATCAGTTCTGGATTAATTTCTGAGTGAATTATACTTGGAAAAGTAATAAGATGCATAATTACATATTAGTGCGAGGATTCATTTTATTGTTTGAAAGCTGAAAATATAGTAATTGATTAGCTTTAATTCCTAAAAATTAATTCAGAGTTTATGCTACTATATGGCCTTTATAATAATCATTATCTAATAAGATTTTCATCATTTCACATAGCAAGTGCAAAAAAAAAACGAGAGGAGAAAAGTATATGTGGGAAACAAATTTGAACTATATCAGTGCTTTATAAGATGGCTTAATTTTAGTTAGTTAGGTACTTTTCCGTTAGCTGGGCGCAAATGTCGCCAATTGTGAACCAAACGCGAGTCAAGTCGCCAAGAGCGAAGCGATTTTCCGTTAGCCGGGCGCAAATGTCGCCAATTGTGAACAGCCAAGGAGCGAAGCGATTTTCCATTAGCAGGCGCAAATGTCGCCAATTGTGAACCAAACGCGAGCCAAGTCGCCAAGAGAATGGTTGTAAGAAATTTGGCGGAATTCTACATTATTTGGCGATTTTTCGCTTGCGCCCGGCTAACGGAAAAGTACCGTTAGTTGGATTAAAGTCCCATTTTGAAGCTATTTCAGACTAGATTATAAGCTATTCGAAACAATCCTAGTAATTTTCAACTAGTTCCAGAACAATTTCCGAGTGAATTACACTTTTAAGAGAATTAGAATGCATAATTATAAACATATCAGTGTTAGGATTCATTTTACTGTTAGAGCCGAAAATATAGTAACTGATTTGTTTTAATCCTAAAAATTAATCCGAGAGTTCATTATACTATAAGGCTTTTATAGTAATCGTTATCTGACAAGAATGCGAAAAAGACGCATCATTCCAAATGGCAAGTACAAGGGGTTCAAGAAAAAAAAGTGTATGTGAGAAACAAATTTGAGTTGTATTAGTGCTTTATAAGATGGTTCAATTTTAGTTAAGTTAGATTAATGCCCCATTTTGGGGATATTTTAGAATAGAACCTTTAGTTTTGAACAATGGTTAAATTATGAAGAAGACATATGAGGTTCTTCAGATTTCCACACTTCTGTGCTTCGAGATCTGATGTTGAATAAATTTCAAATGAAAATCAAAATTATATTGAAATTTCATTCATGGATGCTATGATTTAAAAGCAATGAAACAAGTCACGAGCTGATTAATAAGGAACAAAAACAAAATAAATTCTTCACAAAGAGTAAGTCAATATAAATAAATGATTTGCTTATAAAGGTTCACAACACTCTCAAACAGGCTACAAAGCACGACACATAAAAAGAATGGCTTTCAACACACAGTTGCAACTCACGATTTAAATCGATGGCAAATCCAGGGTGTGCGTGCTATGCCCCCCCCTCCAGAACTAAAGCAAAATTATTGCTTTTCAAATCGCTACACCCGTTTACTTTTAAACTTAAAAAAAAAAAAAAAATGAAACATAGCAACATTGCTTTCTGGCTTGACAGGCTCAAAAATTTCCCACTTTTGTAGTCATTCCACTCATACCTGTAATGTTAACAAGGTGGAAAATAATTTTTGTGTTTTTATTAAATTATTGAAAGTATTGTAGTGTCCTTTATTATTTTTATTGTCAAGTGAGTCAAATGTTTTGACATGAGGTCATGACGCTTCAAAATTTTTATGACCTCAGCTCACTGATTTAAATGGATCCAACCTTCTCTGCCAGTAACTTTTCACATGAATTCATTAGATTTATTAAAGAATCTTAATGTTCCTTGATAAACCAGGAAACTTAAAAAAAAAAATTCATAATGATATGTTATAAAATGAAATAAAATTTTCACTAACTATATTAAGCTGACTGTTTGGCAATTCAATCAAGATATTGCTCTTCAATTTTTGTGATCAACATACACACAATGAAAATGACTAATAACTGATCACAAGTAATTATTTAAAACAAACATATAAGAGTTGCATTTAAAGCAACATTTAGAATAAATAGAATGGACCGTTAAATCCATTTACCAAAATTTAATAATTTTATAAAGAACTGATAACAAGATATAATGCTTAATTTTATTAATGATGTAAAAAATCTAAATGACTGAAACATTACCAGCAGAATCATAGCCTCTATATTCCAAACGCTGCAGACCTTTAATAAGATATTCTAGAATTTCTCGTCTAGTACGAGGCTCCAAATAGTTTAGATAAGCAAAAATTCCTGGGGAAAAATAAAAAAAATATATATAATTATCACTGAGTTAATAAACATATTCATTTCCAATTTTTATTATTCATTATTCCTTGTCTGGTTGAAAACATTCGATTCCTGGAAGAACAAAATGTAACATAATAGAATACAAGTAATTAAATCTCATGTGGATTGGAAGTGTATGAAATTATGATGACTTCTTACTATAATTATGGTACTTCTTTGTTATAGTGGCCCCTGAGCTTACTTGGCAAACTTCAGAATATGCCAAGCAGATAGCAGCTATGATTTCGATACGATGGCATTTTGGCGAGATTTGGTGAATATTTGGGAGTTGCTTACAAGGGCCACTATAATAAGGAAGTACCATAAATACACCATCTTCAAATATGAATTTGTAGTAACAGTTAATTCCTTACAACAAAACAGAATTTAGTATTGCA
>BGPR01012959.1:27769-43170 GCA_013235015.1 Araneus ventricosus | reverse complement strand
GAAGTACTGTAGAGGTTTCTTTAAAACCAGTATACATATAATCAGAAATTAATTATACTCGAAAGACAGAAGCCAAAAACAAAATATCTTAAAAACTTGAATACATTTTATGAAATATTTACTACATCATTTCAATATGTGTAATAATGTAGAGGTATTAGAAAACACTAAACTTTTAGTATACAGGTACTTTATAAGTCATAAAGAAAATCTTAGACCAGAGACAATGTATAACTGTGTAATAGGCATTATATAAGTTAATGACCAACTACTTCTTTTCCCCAAGGCTAAACTGTTTTTGTACCACTAGCCTAAGAAACAAAATTTGACTTTAAATTGTGTTTTTTTTTTCGGTTAAATATACTTTTCCATTAATGGAAAGAACAACATGTTAAATTTAACATAGTTAACCTCAACCATTTCTTACTGTTCAGCCCACATGTTTAAAAATGCTCAGGTATGCACAATTGTATAGCACAGTTGATATATGAATTCCTAAATCTTATTCACACTGCAATGTGATAGAATGAAGAGGTATGATGCCCCACTTTTTCTCCAGTATATAATGAATTACAAACATAAACAGTGAACAGATATACGAATTACAATTGTATACAACAGATAAATTAAACATTAAATTATGAAATGTAATCTTAAATCACTAAGTGAAATTATGTTCAAATAACAGGTAGAACAATTCAATTGAATAAAAAACAATTTATTAAAAATATGACTTACAAAAACATATATACAGACATTTATACACATAGACAACGAGTTGTAAAAATATACATACTAGCAGTACGCGTATGGCATTGCCTATGGAATCAGGACTTCAACAAAATGAAAAAAACCACCCACAATGACATGAAAAAGTTTTGAAAACAAAAGATACACATTGATTTTCCCACTTATTTTTTCGTGACAATTAGAAAAGTTAATCCATGGGAAATGATATTTTAACCATTCTTGTTTTAAATCCGACATAACCGTTCTAGTTATAAGCTGAAAATAATAGTATTATTAGAACGTTGGATGCAACTAATTTAAAAACAAAATAACATTTCGATGGCAAAACACAGATTATTTTTTAAAAATTTCTCGAAATGGAGGAAAATTTTTCAAAATGATGAAAACCAGGTATGCAGGGCATCATTCAATGATATCGTGGGTTCCAGAGGTACTTTCTCTACGAAGACGGTGCAGACAGGATCCAGCTGCTGAGAGTTTCCTGAAAGGATAAAATAAAAAATGAGACATAATTGAAGAGCCAAGTGGATGAACATGTTAAAATTTTGTTAACTTAAAAAATCAAAAACATCAGATTTAAATAAAAAAAAATCACAAACCATGATTACAATACAATAAGTTAGGTACAATTAACAGAATCAAGAGACTTAATATTTTCATTACATATTATTATTTCATTCATGGCACACCTTTTTTTCTTATTTTTGGAAGCTTTGGATCCTTTATCATGATTCAACCTTAGAAAACACCCATAAACTACAAATTGGACAAAGAAAAATTCTTCAGTGATTTTGCTATTTTCAAAGTTTAACAAGCTTAATTTAAGTTCATTGAAAAAGAAATGTTACTACAATCGAACACTATAGCACCCAACCCCCTTTTTTTATATATATATATAAATGCTGTTTCAAAGGCACCAAATACTTTTTTTTAGACACAGGAAACTAAAGTACAGTAGAGTCTCCCTACAACCAAGTCTCCCTATAACGAATTTCTCCCTATAACGAATTTTTTAATTGTAATGTTAAATAACATTCAAAATATTCTCCATATAACAAAGTGGTTGTCTCCCTGTAACGACTTTTTCCAGACCTTTATCTTTTCGATTTTTGAAGAAAGTTGCTAATTTCTGTGCAAACAAATCGCTCACATGTGCCTGTTTCTGGAACCACTCGCATTGTTCATTCCAGCGATAACACATAAAAATAGAGTGCTATGTGAAGGGTAATGCAGTTGTGGGGAGCTGGATTTCTACAGAGGGAGCAACATTTCTACGGGTCAAGATTCCAAGAATCGGAGTGGAGTGGGGACGGAAACAGCAAATGGATGTGACCATACGCGTTTTATGTTTATCCATACTAGTACATATTATTCTCTAATTGGTGAATTGACTTCACTTTTCAGCATTTTATTTACACAATAAAAATTAATATAATTTTAACAAATTTATAATAAATATTACTTCATTTTTAATTGAAAGTCATAATTAAATATTTTTGAACTTATCGCATATACTAAAAGGTTTATAACATTTATTTAAATAACTGCAAAAATCTCTAATCTCCGTATAACGAAATTTTCTCTATAGTGAATTTTTCAACTGGACCCAAACAATTTCGTTATAGGGAGATTCCACTGTGTACCGGGGAAAAAAAAAAGGTTTTTAGAAAAAGACATAGGTTATATGGTAATGATGTCAAAAAGTAAATTTACTATTAGCTATCTGTTTAATGTAAAGCTATGACTGGTACAAACATGTTTCAAAAATTCCATAAACATAAAAACTGACAAGAATTATTAAGCCTATTACCTACCCAAAAAAGTTAATTTTTTTTTCCACCTCATGTAAAAAAGGCTATTTTAATAATAAAATATATTTTAGAATACAATGTAATGTTTAAACATAAAAAAATAAATTACTTTGAAATTTATAGCTTTAATATATTTAAAACAAATTTAGTTTATATTATAATTTTTTTTATAAATACACATACCTACTTGTTTCCAGGCATCAATTAGTTTTCTTGGTTGGATGTCCAATGTCTTCTATGCTTTCCATGCTGAAAAGTCATAGAAAACTGTTTTTAGAACAACAAATTACTTCACATCATAAAACAAATCATTAATGATAAGCTTGAATATTGCATAAGATTTCCCCCAACATCCCATCAACCGACTGAGCTGAAATTTTGCATGCAAGTGTACATCCGAAGATAATGCAATAGTTGACGGGAGCTTCTCAAAAATATATAGTAAACATATGTTTGAGCTCATTTCGGTTAGCTGAGCATGTAGATGTGTGCTGATCTGGAGCTGTTTGTTTAGTACATTATAATAAAAATGGTTAACTTGGAGTTTAGAGTGTGTACTCACTTTGTTTCCTGTAAGCTCGCCAGTTGTTTGTCGCCAAGAGAAGAGTGTGACAGAACATTTGTTTTGGATGCGAGTTGAAATTTTTTTCGACGTCGTTTGAGCATGCGCCGACAGTGATTTGTTTACAGGTCTACGGCGCATGCCCTTAATTTCACCTCATTTCTATTGGTCGACGTACAAATTTGAATAATACTTCATTTACCAAACGATATTTTTCAATAACCGTTTGCTTTTCTTCTGAAGATTTTCGTTCATTTAATTTATTGATTCTCTTTCTCTGTGTTGTTAATTATAGCTTCCAAATATCTAACAAGGAGTGTTTTTTCTGGAAACAGCTCCCTTGCTATGTTTCATTGTCTTCAGACATCGTGCTTTCCCCATGTGTTTCGTTTCTCAATGAAAAAGCGAAGCTACGAGGGGCCCACTTTGCTGAAAGTGAAGCCGCTGATGTTTTTTTTAAATTAAAAAAAAATTGCCTGGTGCACACTTGCATGCCCAATGTCTCGTTTTGAGATGCCGTAGGCATCGAATACACAGGAGATCTAAAAATAACTTACTGTGCATCCTAAACAGCGTTTGGCAACGTCAAATAAATATGTTCCAAAGAAAATTGACGAGAAAATAGTACACACCCTAAACTCCAGGTTTATCTTGGGCTGCATGGATGGACAGTTATTTTTTTATTTGCCTTTATTTCATTGGGCTTATTTCTCGACTCATTTCCCAAATAAGAAAATTTCAAAATTATAAAATTTAATTTTTTTGTAAGATAACCATTTTTTTCTTGAATAAAATATTTCACAAATAATGCCAAATCATATGAAACGATTCCTTCAGAAAGGTCGTGGCCAAGGCAAGGTGGCAATCCAGGCTCACAAACATGAAAATATGCCAACTCATTGAATAGCAATGGAAACTTAATTCCTTCAAATGACTAATTACCTAAAATGTTGACACAACTCCAGTCATATCTTTCTTTTGTTCGTGTCCAATAATTAACCAGTAATTTCAAATTAACTAATAAGCATTCCAATACTTCAAACAATCCTTATTTTACTATTTTCAATCTGATTGGTTTATTTTTCTCACACATGCGACTTCTAAAAAAATTAAATGCATGATCATGTATTGCATACTCGCAACTGTTACGGTTTTTGTTAAGGAACAAGTATTTGAAGTTTTTCATCATCAAGCTCTCAGAATAAAATGATTAATCTAAAACTTATTACCCTTGCGATTTATGAGGTAAACTTTCTTTTTATTCTGATTTCATATCAAAATTAATTATTTTTTTCAAGATTAAATGGGTGGTGGCCAAATGTGGAACATTACATATTCCAGTTCTGGCCACATAACTTCATTATTGTGTTTTGAGCCATTACATAAATTTAAGAATATCTGGATGAAATAAAATCAACTAATTTAGTTTTGTTTTTAAAATAAAAGCAACTAAATTTTATTTCTAAAATGAAAGTAACTGATTTAGTTTTGTTTCTAAAATGAGAAGCAACTGATATAGCTTTATTTCTGAAATAAAAGTAACTAAGGTAAGTAAGTAAGTGCTCCAGTAGTGGGCCACTTGAATTTTTAAGTTGAAAAACAAGAAACTCCAACATTCCAATGAAATAAGAGATCTGCCTCTGGTAGGCTGAAACCCTTAGTAACTAAATACCAAAGGCACAGCCTTTATTTCCTGTTTAGTTAGGAGCTAGAAAGTTTGTTGTTGAAGTCGGTCTCTGAGAGAAGCATTTTTAACTCATTCTTAGTGATTTCCTTAAGAGGTAACTCTTCATTCAACTATTTTTTAACATACATTCTATTTGTTTTTAAAATGAATTGTTATTGATATTATTTGATTATATAATGAATGTATTATAAACTATCTTTAAATTAAATAATATTGATAATTTATGGATAGTGAAGGGTGGCCTACTTTTGGATCAATGTTTTACTAAATGCTCCAGTAGTGGGCCTAGGGAGGCCAGTACTGGAGCACATGCTTTCTCTCAAATAATCTGTTTTGGTGATGTTTAATAAGAAGGTTATATCTTGTAAAGTCTTTTTATTTAATTAGATTTGCTTTATTTTTATCAAAACCAGTAGTGGGCCACATGGCCCACTTCTGATACATTAATGGAACATTCTGACCAATTACTTAAATAATAAATATTTTATACTACACTTGAGGAAAAGACTGATATTCAAGAATTAATTGGGCTCTGTAATGAGGCAGACAATAATTATCGCATAGCTGGACCATCAAAAAATATTCCATCACCATTTAAAAGGGCTCTTTTCTGGCTGTAGAGGGAAGATGATAAAAGAAAAATAGATTTATTCAACATAAAATATTAAGATTTAATATCCATAATGTCCCAAACAGAACTTAAAATGAAAGATCAATAATTAGCATATACCTTTAATAAAAAATTGGCTGTTAGAGAAAAAAATGTAAATCTCATGTGACTAGAATCTATAAATAAAAGATTTCACCTATATCAAGCCATTTTTATTGCATTATTTATAGTGTATAATGTTAATGTATTGTTATTATTACTATATATAATGATTTTATTCTTTTTTTCTTTGGCACAATTGACAAATCTGGGTGGTCCACTTTTGATGTACCAGTAGTGGGCATACCAAAAGTTTGCTATGCCCACTTCTGGTGCATAGGAGTGATCTAAGTTTTTAATTTTTTAAAAATTATATTACAATTATTTTGATATTTCAGGTGATTATTATTTTAGATAAAAGTTTGAACAACCATAAAAAAATACAGATTAGTGAAACTTCTCAAAAGTTTAGATGATAATTGAGGAAATACCCTTAAGTGGCCCACTACTGGAGCATTTACCTTAATTTAGTTTTGTTTGTTTTCATTTTACATAGTAATGGCTCCAATTAAAAATAAGAAGGCAGGTAGCATTTCCATAAAAAAAATTTGCTACTCGCCATCTAAAGTTGGTAATGCAGTTAAGGCCATTCAAAATGGAATGTCAAAAACATCTCCATTTTGAACATTTACCTCACATTTATGTTAGAAAATTTCAACTTGAGGAACCCGACTCGAGTGATGAGGAATATTCTTTTATATGCATGGATTGCTCTAATTTTAAGAATGATTCTGATGAATTTGATTAATATTGCAATTAAAAATTATAAAAATACATATTTGTGGATATTGTTAGCGAGTATAATAATGCAAATTCTTGATTTTTTTAAAATCTATGCTTTTGCAATGTATCAAAAAAATTTGCGAGTATATATAGCTGAAAATTATAGTTTGTATTTTATCAATCAAATTAAATTATTGTTTTCTGCATTCCTGTTTCTTTTTTTAAAACTGAAATCTGCAGCTAAAATCAGTTTAGGTAAATTTTATTATATATCTTTATAAATTCATCAAAAAAAAAATAATTAAAATAACAGAAAATAATGTACTAAAATAAATATTTCATAATGATTTATTTTTACTTAAAATTCATTAAAATGTCTGTTAAAAATATAATATTAATGTGGCCAAAACTGGTGCAAATTGGGTTAATTTATTTAAAAATTCATAACTGAATCTAAAATATTCTTCAGAAAATTTTTATAACTAGCAGAAAGCCAATAAAATTGGCTAAAGAATAGTATAAGTATGATTTAATATGCTTTAAACAGTCATCTACCTTATATATTTGCATATACATACTCAGAAACACACACAGATATATAGAATGTATGTATGCATAAATAAAATTTAATGTGTGAATAGAAAGTGTGATTGTTCTATAGCAATTGATCTATTTCACCCGATGAATTATTAAAATCAGTTTTACAGTGCTTTCAACATATTTGAGAAAAATCTCCTGAAAAATAGTTTAACTACTGCTGCAGGTACATAAAGAGCACACAAAACTCAAAACAGAAATTAATTTTTTTATTACTATAGATCAATCAATCACACTTCCATAATGTTGAATCACAATCTGCATAAAATATACTCATTCAAACGATGAGGGTTGATTAGCCCAAGGTAAAAATCATCGAGTGTTTCAAAATTTTATAATTTGTACACACACCAATGCATTGAAATACCGAATTATTGAATATACTGAGAATACTGAATTATTGAAGATACTACTGAATTATTGAATATACTACTGAAATATTGAATATACTACTGAAATATTGAATATACTACTGAAATATTGAATATACTACTGAAATATTGAATTACTATAGAATGCTAATAATCGAAATTATTGTAAAGAAAGAATATAACAGGGTTTCAGAATATAATTTGCAAACTTTTGCTACGGAAATTTGCAAATTTGTCTCATAAAATATTTTAACAAATAAAACATTAGCGAGAAATTAACACATATGTTAAGCAATTATCTATTGCTGAACAAATTATTTCGCTCCTGTTATGTAATATTTCAATTTTGGCATTTTAATATGAACAACAGAAATCTAACGGTAAACACTAAACAGTCCACTGCACGTTACGTTTGAAATAAGGAAGTACTAAAAATAAAACAACAAACTAAAGAAACAACAAAAAGCTAAAGAATAATGGGGGTACTTATTCTTACCTTCTAATTAATAAATACTTGATCCACAATTTCCTTGAGCAAGTCAGGGTTCTCGCTTCGATTCTCCAAAAAAATACGATCATGGCGTCGTCGGCGTCGTCTTCTTCTTAATATTTCCCGCTCAAAGGTTGGTACGTCATCCTGATTGACCAATGAAAAGCGTCCGTGATAAAAGAACGGGATCTGACCTTAAAAGTGGAAAATATCCTACAACAATATGCGGGTTATGCCCGTAAAAAGGGAAAAGTGGCTGGTGACCGTAAAAATTACGGGCAGTGGCCCTGAAATTACGGAAATTTTTGAGAGTGTGGTTGCCTCCCTATAACGAATTTTTTCAGACCTTTATCTTTTCGATTTTTGTCATTTTTGAAGAAAGTTGCTAATTTCTGGGCAAACAAATCGCTTACATTTGCCTGTTTCTGGAACCACTCGCATTGTTCATTCCAGCGATAACACATAACAATAGAATGCTATGCGATGGGTAATGCAGTTGTGGGGACTTGGGTTTCTACAGAGGGAGCAACATTTCTACGGGTCAAGATTCCAAGAATCGGAGTGGAAACAGCAAATGGATGTGACAATACGTATTTTATGTTTATCTGTACTACTACATATTATTCTCTAAATTGGTGAATTGTCTTCACTTTTGAGCATTTTGTTTATACAATAAAAATTAGTACAATTTTAACAAATTTATGATAAATATTACTTCATTTTTAATTGAAAGTCATAATTAAATATTTTTGAACTTCTCGCACATACTAAAAGGTTTGTAACATTTACTTAAATAACTGCAAAAATCTCTAATCTCCGTATAACGAAATTTTCTCTATAACGAATTTTTCAATGGCAACCAAGCGATTTCTTTATAGGGAGATTCCACTGTATATAAGTCCAATGGAATTGTCATGAAAAATATAAAAATATGAAAAAAATAAATAACAGCAATTTTATTGCTTTAAGTTGTTGGGTCGGCCATACAAAACATGGCACTGCATTTTGTAGACGGAGATCGGACCGGATAACAGGGGGAGGGGGGGGGATTCGAATGATCGGTTTTTCGCGTTTAAATAAAAGGCTATTAATCTGAGAGGGAAAATTTAAATTAAAAATTTATAGATAATTAAAAGATCTATAAAATGAGTCGTCGAACTTTAACGCTTAATCAGGGCAGGAGTAAATTTTAAAGAACGTAAATTTTGAAATACTATTTTTAATTTTTTTACATTTAAAGCGAAATTTTTGAAATTTCACGTAAGTACGTATTATACAGGGTGTTCAGAAAAGTGGAAAAAGCGTTTATTTCCTTAAATATTGATTTTAGACGTATACTTTCAATTGCAAAGTTTCCTCAAATATGGTAAGAATTTGTATGAAAAATACTTTGATATCCAAGGGGATTGATAATAAGAAGTTATAAAAATTAAATTTTTATTCTGCCCCCATAGATCAAAAATGTAAATTGGTAAAATGTTTCTTTTACGTTCATCTATTCACATACAAAGTTCCACGCTTCTATCTGCAAAACTTACAGATATATAAGAAAACGAAGTTGTTGACTTAGACCACTTTCCCATACCTCTCACTGCTGTTTGACCCAGTCTTTCGACGAACATTTTAGGGATAATATACATATTCAAAAACATTATTTAAAGGACGGATTCAGGAAATAACAAGGTATTTGTTAACTCCTGTTAAATCTAAAAACTAGTCAAATATACGTTAATTGAAGTATTTACAAAAATAGGTTTCTTGTAAACCTTCAAAAAATATTCACGGTGTCATATCAGCAGTGAGGCTCATCTTCCTAGACACAAGCAGTACAATAAAAATATTACTAGAATACAATTGAAATACAATTTTTCAGAAATAGCTTTACCGTCAAATAGTTCAAACTTGTAGTTATCTGAATTGTATTTTAGATAATTGCAGTCTTTTTTTTCGGTGAGTTCCGTTTAAATAAGAGAAATCTTACATATAGGAACCAGCCAACTTCCCGTTCAGGCAACATGAAACTGTATCCGAAACCTAAAAACAGCCAATGAAAATAAAAATAAAAACCAAGAGCGCGAAGGCGAACCATGAGTGAGATTGAAAGGGAGAAAAATGAACATTAGCTGGATTTTAGCGCAAAACAGGAGCATCCGAAAACCCAATTCTGGCTATATTGTAAGACAGAAAGAATATCTATTCGCCTTCGTCCATTATGTCACTTAGTTGTACGCAATGAGCGAATTTGGAGTGTAGCCCCATCCTGTGTCTGTCTGTCTTACTTTTTCATTCATTTTCTGGGTTCTTTTCTTGTTTTTATCTTTTTACTTTCTCGTATACGAAGTATACAAAGAGAAAGTATTGTAATCGTCAAAAAATTCGAACTCGAGATTTTGACGAATCTCCACGTTTTATACCTCCCTGAGTCCAAAAAACACAATTTTGGAATTATGTCTGTGTGTCTGTGAACACGATTACTCGAAAACTATTAGAGCTACGAGGATGAAATTTGGTATGTGGTCTATAAACATAATTTGTAGGTTTCTATCAAATGTTGGACAAAATCCGTCAACGGGAAGTCTGTCTGTCTGTATGTTCGAGGTCATGCGAACGCTATAACTCAAAAACTTGAAAAGCCAGAGGGATAAAATTTTATACACAGTTTTATCGTCATGAATGTAGGTCCGTATAAAACTTTGGGCCAAATTTATCAAAGGGTTGACTGTCTGTCAGTCAGTATAATTTACTTTTGAAGAAAATCCGTTATCTGCACGCGCATGCGTACTGGAAGAACGGAGAGGAATTTCATTACGGAGTAGCGAATTATGTCAGTTTGTCCTTGAGCCGGTAAGAGACGAAAATCGTTACGCATCTCTTTGAATTTCATTCTTTGCCTAGATATTTTTCAATCACTATGATGAAAAACCTTCTGATAGTCATTGAATTCTGGGTAAGAATAGGTTCGAATATTTTTAGCCACGCGGGGGAAGAAGAAACGACACCTTTTTGGGGAAGTATACGAGAAAGTTTAGGGGAGAACACTCCCGCTAGTTTCGTTAATAATCGAACTCTCAGAGTGGAGAAGTAAGCAAATACAATTAAAAACGAAAATCCGAATTATTCAAATAATTTTAGTGAGGTCTGCAACTCTACAAATCCAAAGGAGCAGTCGCCACTGCTTTTAGGTAAAGCTTAATAATACGCACAACGCTAAGAGAAAATAATTCAGCATTCCTGTTCAATATTTGGCTATTTTCCTGTTATACCTTAAATTTTCATTTTCTCAAGTTGTCTTTCCTTTCTTTATCAAGTCGACAGTTGCAACTATCTGTAATGAAACTTAGTAATAGTATGCGTTATTGACAATGTATTTTCAATCCGTGATGTTTTTCTTTTATACTAATTGACAAATATTTGCATTTCGCTGTTTTTCTATGATGAATAAATTTGCATTTCTGCAATAAACATCTCCATATTAATTTGTGAGCAGCCCTTGAAATTTAAACATTAACATATCTCTGTAAGTTTTTCAGACAGAATCATGAAACTTAGTCTATGCATAGATGAGTGTAAGAGGAATATCTCACTTATTGACACTTTTGCTCTACGGGGAACGTAAAAAATTTAATTTTCTTAACTTTTTTTATTCAACATCCACAGAAGTCAAAGTGTTTTCACACAAATTCCCGCCTTATTTGATGAAACTTTGTAATTGGGAGTATATGTCCAGGTGCAATATTTAAGGAAATAAATGATTGTTCTGCTTTACTTTTTGACATACAATGTATAGTAGGGTATATCTGGTAAAAATTTCAGATCCGTATCTTTATTATTTTTTGAAAAATTCAACTTTTTCGGAAAAAAAGAACGTCGTCGGAAAATGTCTGTAAGTATTTTTTTTTATCTGTCCGAACTCGCGGCGAGGAAAAAAAAAATCCTACTCTATAAAAATGTTGTCCAACAATTTCAAATGCTTTTATAATGGTCGATTTTCAATAAAAAATGGTGACAATTAAGTGTGAAGTTATCATTTTGTCTCGCTTATTTTGCCTAAATGCATTGTCCCCAAAGGGAAAAATTCCCTCAGGCATAATAAATGAGACAAAATGTTAATTTAAAACTTAGTTCTCAAAACTTTTTACAGGAAATCGACCATTATAAAGGCATTTGAACTTGTAGAACAACACTTTTAGAGTAGGATTTTTTTTCTCTCGGCGAATTCGGAGAGATAAAAAAGTACTTACAAGCATTTTCCGACGACGTTCTTTTTTTCGAAAAACTTGAAATTTTCAAGAAAAATAATAAAGAAATGGATCTGAAATTTTTACCAGATATACCTACTATATAATACTTTATTTTGCCGAAAAATTTTGTTTTAATTGTAAAAATATTAAAAATACTTTTCCAAAATCTACGTTTTTTTAGCTTACTCCTGCCCTAATTAAGCTATCTTAACGTTCGACGACCAATTTTATAGATCTTTTATTATCTACACATTTCTAATTAAAACTTTTCCTCTCAGATTAATAGCTTTTTATTTAAACGCAAAAAACCGATCATTCGAATTTCCCTCCCCTTCCCCCCTTCCCGGTCCGATCTCCATCTGCAAAATACAGTGCCGTGTTTTGTATGGCCGATCCAACAACTTACAGCAATAAAATTGCTGTATTTTTTCCATGTTAAAGTACAATTCGACTGGACTAAGAACCGAGAGCAACGAAACAGATATATTATTTATAATCAATGTGTATATTTTGAGGAAGTGATTATCTGCAGGTACTGTACCTACGAATAAAACGTTATTTGCAGGTATATGCACCCATGGATTATTTTCAGGTTTTGTTAAATTCAAAACGCTTTTGAAAGAATTTTGAAATGTTTTCTTTGTACTTGAAATGCTCTTTTTGTTTTTATGAGATTATTAAAAGAGAGATTAATGCTACTTGCGAGAATTTCAGTGTTTCGTCGGAGACATGCGACGTTTTTGTTTCACATTTAAATTAGTTTCGAGTGATGGTTTCTACTTCATTTGATTTAATTTGCCAGAGAAAATATATTTTCTGATTTTTTTCAGTCATAAAATTGAACCTCTTGGTAAGTTATCGATAAAAATCAAATTTCCGATCCTAATGAGCTCCCAAACCCTAGAAATTCTAAACTTTTCTTTGCAGTTGACGGAAATCCAAAGTCAATAGTTTAAATCTGCTATAATCCCATTTACAAAATGCAAATGTACATGAAGAAAATGCGGAATGAACCGTCTTTAAAAATTTTATCAAAGGGTGAAAGTATGAAAAAGGAAACTAAATGACCCCGTACCTCGTCCTACCATGGCCGAGTGGCATGGTCGTGAAGTGCTCGCCTACTAACTGAAAAGTCGTGGGATCAAATCTGACCAGCAAGTGAGGTGATTTTTATTTGTGAACGTAAACAATCTGTTTAAGAATTTGAATTTTTGTTAATCACGTTTAAAAGCGATATCTATAAATTCAGTATTTCGTTTGATTTTGCTCTATTTCTTTCCTAAACCTTGTTAATTTTCAAGCATATTTAAAATAATTCTATTCTTATTCCCCCTAGCCAACCCAATGCTCGCATGTGTTCTAAATTTTAAAAAGTTTAAATATTTGTTTCGAGGTCTCTTCAGTTACTTAGAAGAAAAATTAAACTGAATAGAAAGTAAACTGCCTAATAAATAACGTTTTATCCAAACATACAGCACCTACCAATCCCATTATCTAAAAGTAGGTAGAATTCCTGCAAGGAATCTAAATAAGGAACAGCATCTCCCTACCACAGTTTTTAAGAGTGGATTAGAAACAAACAAATATTTATAGAAACAAGGAAACGGTTTGAATCCAATTCCAGCAATGAGAAATAATGTTGGGAATTAAATTGAAATTTTTTTAAATAATTAAAATTAAAGAAAAAATTCAAGACAACTCATTATTTATTCTTAAACTATGAATAACGTTTCATCCGCATATATTTCTCGTTGAGACAAATTTCACTTAATTAATCAAGTCCATGACTCAAGAAGGAAGCCAACAGCACACAGTGTTCCTCAGGCGGTCACCTTCCAAAGTACTGACCGCGCCCAAGGCTACTTAACTAAAGTGATCAAGCAAGAACCGGCCGTTGGCTCACTGTACCTGCAAATAAAGTTTAATTTGCAGATACTGTACCTGCAAATAACGTTTTATTTGCAGGTACTGTACCTGCAAATAACGTTTTATCCGTAGGTACAGTACCTGTGCAAATAATGATATCCATATTTTAATAGCTTTCGAACGACTAAGCACAAATAAATATTAGACTTTTCAGCTCATTACTAACTAATGCTTTAACATATTTCAAAATACCGGATGTTTCTTAACATAATGTTTTTTGGCAGGAATCCTTTCTGTAAATTGCACGATGTAAAAGTCATTACGAACGGAATGCAACGTCTTATGCAATCTAGCCTAAAACATTATCATGCTACGGTGTTTCGGACTAGAGGACCGAATTTCCTTTAATTTTTTTTAGAAAAGCGAAACGCACACCGATTTCCATACAATTCTTTTTCTGATAAGGCTATCTATATTGGTAGATTTCTCAAATGAAGAAAATCAATGTTTATTCATAACTAGAAGATTTTGCCCGTCTAAGACTAAGCTTGCCAATAATATCTCAGATTTGATTGTCATAGATATACTAACGAAAGTTGTTGAAGAAAATCTCATGTAGATGGCTAGAATGCTCAAGAAATAAAAAAAAGCATGTAAAACGGTACTGATGAATCAACTAACACTAACTTTCATTTCATGTAAATAACAGTGCTGTGTTTCAACTTGACTTTCACAAAAATAAAGAGATTGATTTATAATATCCTGACTTTGTTGCTGATGAATACGTTCACGGTATTCTAAAAAAATACAAGGCTTTTCTGCCTTTCTTCTTGAGTTAGACAAGTGGAATAGAGAGAACTCAAAATTACGGGAACGCTCTTTCAAAAATGAGGGAAATTCACTCCCCTTCTCAAAACACGTAAGGACTGCGAACCACTCTCCGAATTCTAAGACCCCCCTGTTCCCCAAACCCTGTGGTCGAGCCACTCCATGTTGAGGATGTGATTGGAACGTAGCCACGCCCACTTTCCTGAGCGTTAGCGACTTCGGACGATGATTATAATATAGATTCAAACTAGTGTCAATTTAAAAAAAAAATTTAGCACATAAACAAAAACATTAAAGTCACGAGGCAAATGATAAAAGAGAAAGAATACATTTATTGCCTTTAAAATACAGTGGATACCACATGTAGAGATCACTATGGGACAAAGCCAAAGTTATAACTACATCCGAATGAACAGTACATCCAAAATGCCTTCAAAATCATACTATAATTTATAGGTAGCGTTGACATCTGTTCCGTATATACGGGTCTGTCACAGTATTTCACTGCTCAGTCCCGTATTATTATTTGTCCCGTTTTCTCGATATTGGCCATACTCAGAGTCTATTCAACCAGTTTGTATATCATTGAAATTTGTAATGTGCTTTTATATTTAAACATACTCT
Source organism: Araneus ventricosus (assembly GCA_013235015.1). Lineage (NCBI taxonomy): Eukaryota > Metazoa > Arthropoda > Arachnida > Araneae > Araneidae > Araneus > Araneus ventricosus. The sequence goes on along the minus strand of BGPR01012959.1, from coordinate 27,911 downwards.
ACTATTACTCAACAGGTTACATCAATGAATTTTGTGATATGCTTTTATATTTAAACTTTTCGATCTGGTCAAATTTTAGACCATACAATTGACTATTTATATCGATTTACAAGGTGCGTTCGAAAAGTTCTGTGAATGGTCT
>BGPR01012959.1:6947-18367 GCA_013235015.1 Araneus ventricosus | reverse complement strand
TAAAGTTGTGGTTTTTCGGACTCCAGGAGGTCTAAAACGTGGGATTCGTCAAAATCTCGAGTTCGAATTTTTCTGACGATTACAATAACTCTCTTTGACATACTTCGTATGCGAGAAAGTAAAAATCATAAATACGTCTCCAATTCCGGAAAAAAAGAAGCTCTTTAAATGTATAACTTGGATTTTTCTTGCGAAATTCAGAGGAAATTATAAAATTCTTTCTTTTTTACCTTTTGTAATGAACAATAATAAAAATCTTTTAAAATTAACAATAAACTTATCTATATAAGTAAAAGTGAAATTCAGAAATAGTTTTGCGCTAAAGAAGTCCGAACTACCCCAATAGATTTCATTCAAATTTTTTCGATTACTCTGAAAGATAAAGGAAGTTTTAGGTAAGGTTTCATGACGATTAATTAGATGTTTATAGTAATTAAAACAATCCTTCATATACAAGATTCTATCTTTTCGTAGTAATTCCTGTTAAATGAAAATATATAGGGAGATTCAGCAAATATATCAGACTTACATTGGACTGTATAATCGAGATTCTAATTCCGTAAACAAGAAGTATATTTATTATATATGGTGTGAATATGGAATTATGTCTGTCTTGTGTGTGTGTCTGTGAACACGATAACTCGAAAACTATTAGAGCTACGGGGACGAAATCTGGTATGTGGTCTTTAAACATAATTTGTAGATTTCTATCAAATTTTAGACAAAATCCTTCAAAGGGAAGTCTGTCTGTCTGTATGTCCGAAGTCATGTGAACACTATAACTCAAAACCTTGAATAGCTAGATGGATAAAATTTGGTGCACAGTTTTATCGTCATGAATGTAAGTCCGTATAAAATTTTGGGCCAAATCCGTCAACGGGTTGTCTGTCTATCGGTCTGTATAATTTTACTTTTGAAACAAATCCTTTATCTCCACTCGCATGCGTACTGGACGCAATCTTCTGTACATGATAATCAGCGGCTCCTGCTTGGCGCTTTTTTCTTCCCTTTTGGCGAATTCTGATCTTACTCGGATTATTTTATTGCCGTTTGTTTTGTCGTTTCAACGTATGCTGGAGAAAATATTTGCGTTCTGGGATTAAAACAGATTCGAAATTTTTATGCGGGGAACTGACTTAATTTCGCTTATTTTTTTATCTCCACTGCGTTAGGGGTTTTAGCTTATTTTTTTCCCTACATGTGTTAGAAGTATACGAGAAAGTTAGGAGAGAACTTTCCCGCTAATTTACATATACGTTAATAATATCATGTAAGGAATTTGGGCGTCCAATTACAAGTACTACTTTTAAGCTATTTTAAATGCTATCTTTCAAATTTGATGTATTTCATCGTTATTGTCTCGAGAGGGCAATTTTACTTTTCTTAATAGAAATATTATTATGCCAAATTAAATTAATTGAATCAAATATTGTGTTTTATTAGGTTGACGTTTGTTTTTAAAGCCACAAGAAATCTGTGAAAAATTACTCAGCGCATTTTTGAAATATTAAAGAAAGAATTCTAAGCTAAAACAAAACAAAAAAATATTGCCGAAATCCTTTCAATGAATTAATTCTTTTTATTAGTAAATAAAAGCCAATATTAGATTTTGAAATTATAAAAATTAAATCCCCTGGTTTTTCAATACCTTCAAACAATTATCATGACCTTGCCTAATACATTTTCAACAATCAGTTTTTCTTGCAAAAGTATTTCTGTTTTAAACCCTGAAAAAACATGTCTTTTTTCTGAAATAAATGTTCGACATGTATTAGAGTTCCCGTGTATCGATACAAATTTTTTAATCACGGAAGAATATTTTCATTAATACTATAACAAATACGAGCCGGAAAGTTATCGCATCAAATCGAAAATAAGGAGAAAAGCACTCACACTTCTATATGAAAAAGTTTCGATGTACGAAACATTCATATATCATTAACTTCTGCATCTTAAATTGTACCTAAAACTTTCAGATAGTATTGTTTAAATTTCTCTCATAAGTATAAATAGCTTTTTAATTAATTACGGAAACTTCTTTATTAAAATTTTAAGTTAGGAATATAAATGTTCATTAGTGTGTGTGAGTTATTTATTTTTTAAAAGTATATTCGAATTCTAAATCAGAAAAATATGAAATATTACAAGCCCAAAGTTTTGAAATGTGCAGTGTATGCGCATATGCTCAGAAATTGCCAACACAAATAAAAGCAATTCCCTGCAATTATATTTTGCATAAATCTCCTATTTTTTAATATCTGATTGAACTCTTTGTTTTTACCCTTCTAGGTTAATAATTGAAAATAAATTTTTCGCTGAACGATATATTATATTATTAATTACCAAAATTGAAGTTGTAAACGTATTTTACGATTATATTTAGATATTCTATAAGGAGCAAGTTTATTATAAAAAACAAGAACATGTAATTTTGAAGAAAAAGCGTATCAATAAAAAAAATTTAACTGATTGTGTATTTGCTAAACTGACTTTAAGCAAATTAACATGTACCAATTAAGAGTTCATAAATTCAATCACTTTCTTCTGTACTTAAATAAATATACTTTGGAATTTGACAGTTTTGTCTTCAACTTTAAAGACTAAAACTAAGCGTCCCAACTAAGCGTAATTCCAAGTTAATTCAGTTGAAATGGCTTTCTGCTGTAAGTTGACTAAATCTTACCGGAAATTAGGTACAGTAGGAGGTATTGAAATATTCTGATCAGTGCCTGATGAAGAATATGAAAGTTTTTCACTCATGAGCCGGATTCTTAGGAGAAAAAAAAATTAACTATATATAGTTATCATCTATAATTGGAGAAACTTTCACGACCTTCTTTGTTATAAATATTTAGAATTTTGTACCATAGATTTTTGGTATCACACTAGATTTACCAATTCATTATGAAGCGAAATTAGTTTTCTGGATTTTTTAAAAAAAATTTCATTAAGAATTTTCATTATGAATTTCATTATGAATTATAAAATTCATTTCATTATGAAATTTCATTCATAATCATTTCATTATGAAATTTCATTATGAATTTCATTATGAATTTTCATTATGAATTTCATTATGAATTTTCATTATGAATTGCATTAAAAATTATGAAATTTCATTATGAATTTCATTATGAATTATGAAATTTCATTATGAATTTTCATTATGAATTTCATTCTGAATTATGAAATTCATCTCATTATGAAATTTCACTCATAATCATTTCATTATGAAATTTCATTCATAATTATTTCATTATGAAATTTCATTATGAATTTTCATTGTGAAAATTCATTATGAATTTTGGAGTCCCACTAGATTTACCAATTCATTATGAAGCGAAATTAGTTTTCTGGAACTTTTTAGAAGAATTTATTATTGTTGATTAGTTTATTACTTTCAATCTTTATTGCAAAAGGCTCCTTCAGAAAGCCCATTTCATATGCATTAAGAAATTCTAAAAAAGTTCCTTTAATTTCACAAGACATTTTTTTTATTTTCTTAATTTAAGTTTATACCAAGTGAGTTTTTTTGTTTAGATGTATTATCTTTGTCTATTTCTGCATCTCATTTTCACCCTTATATAGAATTACTTTGAAATGGGTTGCGCCAAATAGGAGCGGCACTGTTCCAATAATATTTTTTATAGTAGAATATTTTCTCTCCTTTGATTAAGCAGCAGTAGAGATAGTTTTAAAAAACACAAATAAAATATTCATTTCTTTAAAGCTATAATAAAGGTTTATATTTGGAGATTCCCCGAACTCCCACACCACACCAACATGGAATGGAATTGGTTCATGTTCTGTTCTTTGTTTAAGAAACTTTTGTTTGTTGAGAATAATATCTTATTGAAACACTTAATAAACTTTTCCTATTTTAAATTTCAATAAAAAATAACGTCACTTATTATATATAGATTTTAAAAAAATATGCATGTGTGTTATTGACTCCCATTTCCGGACCGAAAAAAAATTCTGTCAAATCGTTATTTGTAGACGATCCTGTAACAAGGCTATATATAGACCTTTTATTTTTAATGCATTTAAAAACTTCAGAAAGTCACAGAACCTGAAATTGACGATACATTCACACTGGAAACGTCTATAAAAATTTTTATCTTCTATTTTTCATTAAAATGCATCGTTAGAATAGAAAAATAATACAAGACTATTCCTTCTAATATTAAGAAATGTTTAATTTTGTCCTTCATTTTTTTCAAGTATTTTATAATTCCCGATTTCTGAAAAGAAAGACGAAAAAAAAATTGTACTGCAAAATTGTAATCAGAAATCAATATAGGCATAACTGAAACAAGGATCTAATTCTAATAATAAATCACAAATTTCTTTTGTCATTTTATGCAATATTTTATACATATTATAATTTACGATTATAATTTCGGAAAGATATTTCTGAAAACTATACAGCGAAAAAAATAAGATGCAAAATTCAAATATTAACACGACAAAAAGTAACTGATAGCAATTGAAATTAAAAATAACGTTTTCTTTTCTTTTAAAAATGGATAAAAGAAATATTATTTAATAGAATTCTTTAACAGTAAATTATATGATAAAAATATTAATTTTTAGATTACATTAATATTTAATTTACTAAGAATTGCGAAATACACGAAAACCTAAAATAAAAAATAAATGATAAAACATTGTTATTCAGAGTAATGAATATTTCTCAATGTTTTTATTCAAATTTATAAAGATTACTTTAAATAATTACTTAATTAATTGGGACTATTTACTACAGCGGAGGCAAAGAACCGCATAACATTTAAGAAAAATTTGGGAACTACTTGCTAAGACGGAAGCAAAAAACCGGTTAACACCTAACAGATAAACAGGCATAACAGTCGAAGAGAAGAATCGATAGAGTATCCCATTCCCGTGAGTTATCGCTCACTTGGCGATCATCCAGACGTTCCCTAATATCGCCAAATTAGTCATACAGATTATAACTTGAAATTCATTTGAATAAAGTTAGTAGTGCAAAAATAATATGATCACAACTAGTCAATTAAGTTTTACAATTCAGTTCTTATATCTGCTTAGGTTAAAAACTGTCACACTGGTGGAAATGAAGCCATCACCTAAAGGTCCCTGACACATTCTTTAGATTACCATACAATAAATGAAATATTTCACCACAAAAAACTCAATAACATAATGCCTCCAGCTACAAATTATTCAATTAAATATTTCAGTTTGGTTAAAGTGGAGTTTATGTAGGTTACACCATATTTTGCAAGTTGCCTAATCTTTTTTTCTTCTTTTTATCATTGGAGATACAATAATCAATGATAACAGCACTAATAAATTTGCAAAGTCAACTATTTTCTAAATTTACAAATACAAGGAAATATATATACTACATATACTCCATTTTAACTTTCAATTTTTATATCATATTCATAGAACAGAATGCAAGTATTTATTTAAATGTATTTACTTAATTCGGGTTTTCTTAGAAGCTCTAGTTCTACGGTGGATGATTGCAGTATAAACGCCAACCATTGGTGCTTAAATCTTCTCGATTTGGAAGAAATAATTAGTGACATTTGCCCCTGCGGCAATTTTTTAAGTCAATATTTGACATTTAAATCAATAAAAGAAGCACAACAAATAAAGATTTAACTGGCGAATGGTGCAAGCGAGTTATTGACTTGACTTGAATTGCATCTCCGAGAGATACGAGGTTTAGGGATTTTTAGCAACAAAGTCTGTTATCCCCTACTTTAAAAAATATTCATTCCAAAATTCGTTTCAATCTGTTTAAAAATCCAGCAAACTTTCTATCAGGAGATGGACTCGAAAAATTGCCGATCCAATTCGGTCAAGAGAAAAAAAATGGCACCCTCCTAGAAAAGCCTCCATATTCTTTTTTTTCCAAGCGAGTTATTATCTGACGAATCTGATGTAAACAGAATCAAACGACGCCATTAATCTGCGTTTTAACGATTATTGTTCGTGCGCAAGTTTTAGCAGTACGTTCCCATGGAGACTGAATATCTAAACAAGACAAATCAACAATAATAGAAGCAGTTTTTAGGCCATGGCGACGTACTGCTAAAGCTTGTTCAGAGTCACAACTCTGATACAATGTATCTAATTAGAAGTTTCGTTCTGTTATCGATGCCTCTCATTTCCATTGTGCCTTCGTTCCCTTCTAGTCGGAGGCACTTTCTCTTTGTGCCTCTCATATTACAATAATAGAAGGAAAAATGCGCTTGTGCCTCATATTTAAGCTTGTGCCTTATATTTAATGCGCTTGTGCCTTATATTTAAGAGGTACACTTTTAAGAGTGTATGGAATTGAGCACTTAAAAGCGAAACTGGATGTTTGTAGAAACGGAAAATCAATTCAAAATGGGAACAAATTAAACGGATCTTTCCTACAAAGGTAATCTCCTTACCTTCAGCACTTTGGTGCATCTGCGAATGTGAAAATATTTATCAGTCAGAACACTCACCAAGATGCCTTTTTCCTGTCCGAGGAGAGAAACCTAAAAAGCGATATTTACCTTTGGACAGAAAACCGTTTCTTAACATACAGGAACCATTTCGAAAAGATATCATCAAGAATTTAAGTATGTAAATAAGAACCGGAATCAACGAGCTAATTTTATTTGATCTTATAGAATATTCGAAAGGAATAATACTGTCAAGATGCAAGTAAGTGTGAAACTTTTTTATTTAGGTACACGCATAAAAGTTTTATATAAATGTCTTTAAGCAAGATCAGCTATGGCGCACAAAATAGGTTTTTACATTCTCGTATACGAAGTATACAGAGAGAAAGTATTGTAATCGTCAAAAAATTCGAACTCGAGATTTTGACGAATCTCCACGTTTTAGACCTCCCTCAGTCCAAAAAACACAATTTTGGAATTATGTCTGTCTGTGTGCCTGTATGTTTGTCTGTCTGTGAACACGATAACTCGAAAACTATTAGAGCTACGGGGATGAAATTTGGTATGTGGTATTTAAACATAATTTGTAGGTTTCTATCAAATTTTGGACAAAATCCATCAAAGGGAAGTCTGTCTGTATGTCCGAAGTCATGTTAGCACTATAACTCAAAGACTTGAATAGCTAGATGGATAAAATTTGGTACGTAGTTTTATCGTCATGAATGTAGGTCCGCATAAAATTTTGGGCCAAATCCGTCAACGGGCTGACTGTCTGTCGGTCTGTATAATCGCATACTTTTTCTTTTTGAAACGAACTCCATGCGCATGCGTACTATAGCAGTCTCTGGTAGCATTGCCTGTGCACGCGGTAGGATTACACAACTTTGTCCTTGAGACGGTAACAGTAGAAAATCGGTTCGCGTTCAATCGCACGCATGTCTGAATTTGATTCTCTATGTAAATATTTTAGAATCATTTTAATCTACAATGGAAAACCTTCTGATAGTCATTGGATTCTGGGTAACAATAGGTTCGAATTTTTTTATCCACGCGGGAGGAAGGGAAACAGCACCTTTTTGGGAAAGTATACGAGAAAGCTTTGGGGAGACCGCTCCCGCTGGTTTAAAATAGTAAAATCTTAGTCTCGACTACTAATAAAAGTAAATGTTTGCGTCTGTTTGTTGGCGTTCCGAAGGGAAGACTGTTAGACACGGATATCCCAAATCCTTAGGGTTGCCATAATTGCCAAGCATTGACACGGGGTCATTAAGTGATAAATAAATAAAACATAAAAAAAGTGGGTAGGTAATCGTGTTTTTTTACTCTGATGAAAAAATCATTAAAATTTTAAGCAATCTAATAAAATGGACACGTTTAATAATAAAAAAGATGCAACGCTAATACTTTTTAGAACAGCCATATTTTAAAGTTGATTTTTCATTCTTGACTATGTCATTTTCCTCTTTCTCATAATTGTAAAATTGGGCGCAAGTCTTTTTAAAATTATAACGACAAATCAAAATTGCTTCAGTTGTCTCCACTGAAAGCCTGTTTCTTTCGCCCGACCATTGAGTTGACATTAGGGAAAATATTCTCTTCACATTTGCTTTGTGGGCTGGAATGGCAAATACATATTCGCATAGCTGTATTAGACATGACTTCGGATCAATATACTTTGCATCTGCAAAAACATTTCAGCCATTTCTCTTCCATACTCAATTTCATAGATGCTTCGCAGTTTTGGTGGTACTATTTTTCTTTAAATAATCTTTCAGATAATCAAACTGGTTGAATAGACTCATAGACTCAGGGTTGCCAATACGGTACAAAAACGGGAAAAATCTTAATACGGGATTAAATAGTGAAATACGGTGGCAGTCCTGTATATACGGAACGTATAGCAGTCCTACATATAGATCAAGGTAACAATTTAGAATCAATCTTAAAGTAGTAACATTTGAGGTATCCGAACACGTTAAAAAGTCTATTTTCGGCCAAAATTCCCATTTTTTAATTTTTGATGATTTGGATAGTTCATTCATTTACCTTTCTAAAACATATTTACTTTTGTCGGTACGTTAATTAGAAGATGAGATATTAATTGTTTTATAACAAACCGAAAACCGGAAGTGAGCATTTAATTAACCGGAAATTGCCGCTTAAAGGACAGAATCCTGTCAAAAATTCTTTTAAACTGCATTTTTTCAAGTTAACATGATGTTAGTATATTTTTAGGAATTTTTTTTTAAAGTTTAGATATTTAATTTAAGCGTGTGGCAAAACCAAAATTTGATTTTTCCCAAAACTAGATGTTATGCGTAATTTTCACACTTCAAACATGATAACTCAAGATATTATCATTCGATTGTTCTGAAATTTAGTGAATACTTTCTTCAAATGTGTCTCTAGTGAATGTACTAGAATAATGTATATTATAACAATATTTTTTTAATTATGGTCTTTTATCTGAAAAATGACATGAAAAATTTGCTGAACATTTTATAATGGTTGTTCGATTAGCTCTAAAATTTTTATTTATACAAAGAATGTTAAGATTCTAGTACAAGCACTAGTCTATAGTATAGTTTGGACTAGTGCATATAGTAGTTTATTTTAGTATTAGTTTGACCTCTAGCATGTTTGAAGTTTTGGGGAATTTCCTCTAAAAAGCAGCAGAAATTCAATATTTTTGTAAATTTATAATAATTTATATTCAAAAATCTACTCTAATATTAATCTTTATTAAATTCGAATCTAAAAAACATATTTTGGTGTTTCTATTTCACAATTTTTTTAAAATAAAAGTGCTCCGAACGTGTTCGGATACCTTAAGAGAGAAACGATTTTCATTCCCGAGGGGGAATACAAAACAAGAGGTCCGTTTGCTTAGGCGATCCGAACCAGAATGAATTCACTAGCACTTAGCGCCAGTGGCGGTTTTTCACACGGGCGCTAGAGGCGCTCGTCTCGTGCCTTGAGATCTTGTGGGGTCTCAAGATCTATTAGACATGCATCGCAGTGCAAACCCGACAGCATATTTACGACATTGGGAGTGGGAAAGACCGAAGTTAAGAACCTAATTTCTCCATCTCAACATGGTTTTATTCCTAAACTTTCAACTGCCACTAATTTATTTTATTCCTAAACTTTCAACTGCCACTAAATTATTTACACCAACTTTTCGAAGGCCTTTGACTCTATCGATTTTGGCATTCTTTTAAATAAGTTACATGGTCTTGGTGTTCAAGTTAACCTGACGGATTGGCTTCATTCTTATTTATGTAATACGACACTCGATGTTTACTTTAATAATACTGTTTCACGTGAGTTCTCGAGTATTTCCGGTGTCCCACAGGGCTCTAATCTTGGACCTCCACTTTTTACTTTCTCTTATACGAAGTATACAAAGAGAAAGTATTGTAATCGTCAAAAAATTCGAACTCGAGATTTTGACGAATCTCCACGTTTTAGACCTCCCTGAGTCGGAAAAACGCAATTTTAGAATTATGTCTGTCTGTGTGTCTGTATGTCTGTGAACACGATAACTCGAAAACTATTAGAGATACGGGGATGAAATTTGATATGTGGTCTTTAAACATAATTTGTAGGTTTCTATCAAATTTTAGACAAAATCCGTCCACGGGAAGTCTGTATGTCTGTCTGTGCGCGGTCATGCGAACACTATATCTCAAAAACTTGAATAGCTAGATGAATAAAATTTTGTACACAGTTTTATCATCATGAATGTAAGTCCGTATAAAATTTTGGGCCAAATCCGTCAAAGGGTTGACTATCTGTCGGTCTGTATAATTAACTTTTGAAGAGAATCCGTTGTCTCCACGGGCATGCGTACTGGACGAACGGAACGGAACGGAATTTCATTACGAAGTAGCGAATTACGTCAGTTTGTCCTTGAGCCGGTAAGAGAGGAAAATCGTTACGCATCTCTTTGAATTTCATTCTTTACCTAGATACTTTTTAAATCACTATAATGAAAAACCTTCTGGTAGTCATTGGATTCTGGGTAACAATAGGTTCGCATATTTTTAGCCGCGCGGGGGAAGGGGAAACGGCACCTTTTTAGGGAGCTAAACAAGAAAGTTTAGGGGAGAACACTCCCTCTGGTTATTTTATTCATTAATGACCTTCCTAGTGTTTATAAGTACTCTGAGCGTCTTTTATTTGCTGACGACTTTAAATTGTTTAGTTCCATTAATTCCAATCTAGATGCTGATCTTTTGCAGAGACATCTTGATTGTCTTTTTAAGTGGTGCGCAGTCAACAAGTTACGCCTGAACATTGAAAAATGTAGTATTCTTAGTTATACTAGAAAAGCTCAGCCTTTGAATCATGTTTATAAAATTAATGATTTTGTTTTCTCACGCTCAGATTCAGTCACGGATCTAGGTATCATCTTTGACACTAAACTTGATTTTTTCCAACACATTGATTCCATGGTCTCTAAGGCATACTTGGAATTCTTAAACGCAAAACTAGAGAATTTTCGAGTGAAATTTCCCTGAGGGTTTTATACTACGCTCAAGTACCTAGCAGTGTGTGATAGATGCGTTTTAATCGGTACGCATCTCTTTGAATTTGATTCTTTACCTAAATATTTTACTGTCACTATAATCTACAATGAAAAACCTTCTGATAATCATTGGATTCTGGTTTACAGCAGGATCGAATTTTTTTATCCACGCGGGGGGAGGGGAAACAGCACCTTTTTGGGGAAGTATACGAGAAAGTTTAGGGGAAACCACTTCCGCTAGTTTAGATTTTTGGCCTCTCCTTGTTTGAAATTGTTATAATCGGTTGCTCTGTTTCTGAAAATGGGGCATTTCGGTGTCCCGAAGCTATGCATGGGGACAACGGGACAGGCTATCAAAAAACGGGGCTATCCCATTCAAAACGGGACTTATGGTCGCATTAGGTATGAACCGAAAATAAAATTGAGAATTGTCCTACATAATTGTACATAATAATAGATGC